>PISX010023071.1:0-15284 GCA_004024625.1 Mellivora capensis
ATCATATGGTTTCACTTATTTGTGGAGCATAACAAATAACACAGAAGACATGGGGAGATGGAGAGGAGAAGGGAGTTGAGGGAAATTGGGGGGGAGATGAACCATGAGAGACTATGGACTCTGAAAAACAACCTGAGGGTTTTGAAGGGGCGGGGGGTGGGAGGTTGGGGGAGCCAGGTGTTGGGTATTGTGGAGGGCACGCATTGCATGGAGCACTGGGTGTGGTGTAAAACTATGAACTCTGTTACACTGAAAAGAAATTAAAAAAATAAAATATTAAAAAAAACTGCACAAATTCTTCCTGCTGCTAGGTCTCTTCATTGCTCTGCTAAAGAAAATTTAGAAGGGAACAGAGAGAATTTCAGACCACACAAAATACTGTGCTTGGGAGTACACCAGACCTCAATATATCTTGTTTGCTTTAATCAACCCCCAGAATCCAGCTGGTCCCTTTTCTCCCAGGTAAATCTGGCAGCCCCTCTCCTCAGCCTGTCTGCACCCAGAACCATGCCCCCTCAGTGCTCCCCAGGAAGCTGGCACAGCTCACAACACATGTAAGAACATCTATCTTTTTTTTGAATTATATTTGATTTTGTCAGTGTTCCAAGATTCATTGTTTATGCACCAAACCAGTGCTCCATGCAATACATGCCCTCCTTAACACCCACCACCAGGCTCACCGAACCCCCACCTCTGTCCCCTCCAAAACCCTCAGTTTGTTTCTCAGAGACATTGGGAGAAGGAGAGAAGTGAGTTGGGGGAAATCAGAAGGGGAGACGAACCATGAGAGACTTGGGACTCTGAGGAACATCTGTCTCTTTTCAAATCAGTTCATTTGGGCTTCCCTCTGTCTACCATTCCTCAATTATCTCATTGATAAGCATAATTATTATTTTATCATGATTTTTCTTAGCATTAGCACAAAAATGAAAACCTTTCCTATCCTCACCCAAACAGATATCAAAATCTACTTTTTTAGGTTAATTTTTTAGTTGACTTTGATAAAATATTTCATTTAAGAAAAGAAAGATTACTAGGTTACATGAACATTAGTTGAATATGTAATATTGATTTTGTTCTCAATCACAAGAAAACATATTTATTTCTGTTAGCAAATAGTTTATTAGATTCCTCTTTTAAAAAAATAATGTGATACTTCAATGAATATACATCAGTGAATACATTCACTGATGCCTGAAAGAAATCTCATTCAATTGTTTTCCTATACCAAAGACTGAGTCATGTAACTACTTATTTCCTTAACTAATAAAAGAAACACTTACCTTTCTGACAGCCTTGGAGAACAGAGGATTTATAGGTATCAAGGCAACTTATTAATCTATGTGAACAATGAAACTAAATTTATATTTGAGTTTTTTTTTTTCCATTCAATAACATCTGAAGTACAGGAAAACAGTGTTGAGAAGTAAGCCTTACCAACTTGGTTAATAGGAAAAGAAATCTGGCCAAATTCTTTTTAAAATTCGAAGTCAATTGGGGCACCTGGCTGGATCAATTGGAAGAGTGTGTGACTCTTGATCTTGGGGTTGTGTGTTCAAGCCCCATGCGGGATGTAAAGACCACTTAAATAAATAATAATTAAAAAACCTCTAAGTCAAATGCTGTTTTTTTTTTCCAAAGATTTTTATTTATTTGACAGAGAGAGAGACAGCAAGAGAGGGAACACAGGCAGGGGGAGTAGGAGAGGGAGAAGAAGGCTCCCCACTGAGCAGGGAGCCTGATACAGGGCTCGATCCCAGGACTCTTGGACCATGACCTGAGCCAAAGGCAGACACCCAATGACTAAGCCACCCAGGTGCCCCTCAAATAATGTTTTAAATAAAGAAAAGTTTCAGATTATCCATAACTGATTCTCAATGGCTACTAGTAACACACTGATAAAAATCTTAAGATACTTTCTTTTATTATTAAACACAAAAAAGGAGTTGTATGTGCAACTGATGCCAATTGTTCTTTTTTACACATATGTTTACTATTTTTACTTTACTAACTGTTAAATAACTCAAATCGAGTTTATTGGACCCACTATATTTATTACATACACACATGAACAATGCATATTTTCCTTTAAATGAACAAAAAATACCCTACTACACATTAGTTTATGAAAATAGTGCTTTTGCTAGAATGCACAGTGTTTTACCCATAAATTTTGGCTTTGATGTTTTATGTGTTTAATCAATATGATATCAGCCTATCAAAAAATTTTTTTTAACTGGGAGATGTGTTGCTATACCTTGAATGCAAAACACCATTCAAAATACATAAAATGTTTCCAGTATCTTTGATTTCAGATTATTAATTGGAAGTTCATGTTCTGATGACCAAATTGACCTTATATTGCTTTTTGCAGAAAAAGTCCTAAGATCACCATAGTTCTCCTCTTCCCAATCACAGATTTTGTCTTTTACAAAATGGGCCCTTCTTTAGCAGCCTTGGTAAATATTTCAAAAACAGAGGTATAGGAGACCACATGGGAGTGGGAGGGTGAGATAATGGCATCATGCTGGCTCTTAACCCACATCATATCTTCTGCTCTTTCTCCTTTCTGGTCTTTTCCCCTTAATCTTTTGATGCTGAGCAGTATTATATGGTTGGCTCAGTCCTGTGGAGCTGTTCCCCAACAGATCACATAGAAGGGAGTATCCAAAAGAGAGCTTGATTTTGAGAACAGATTCATGGGGGGTAAGGACGGTCCCTGCCATTCATCTATCTACAAATCTATCAACACAAATCTCCCTCTCCCATCTTTGTTTTCCACCATTTCCCTTTATGAACCTGGGCTCAAGACAAGTTGAACACTTGAACTTGGGCAGGAGGGATGATTTCTAACTACCCATATCTCCTGTGTGTGGACCACAAAATGCTGACTTCATTACTTTCTTTTTTTTAAGATTTTATTTATCTGAGAGAGATAGCATGAGTGAGAGAAAGAGACAACATGAGTGAGGGGCAGGGAGGGGCAGAGGGAGAGAGATAAGCAGAATCCCTGCTGAGCAGGGACCCCCCCCAAAAGGCGGGGCTGGATCCCAGGGACCTGGGATCATGACCTAAGCCAAAGGCAGAAGTTTAACCATCTGAGCCACCCAAGCACCCCTGATTTCAGTACTTTCAGTAACTATTCAAGGTCTAGCTCAAAAAGTGCCTTGTCTAGCAAAAATAATCAATTCTCTCTTGGTCTTGCATCAAAGATCTGAAGTCCAAACAGAGGGGAGGAAAAAGACTTTTTGCCTCACTGACACTTTCTTTCTCAGAAAAAAAAAAAAAGGAGGGGAGAGGAGAGGAAGAGGGTGGGATATGAGCAATATGAGGAAACAGTGGAGGAGATGGTGGAAGAAAAATGAATTGAAAAGAAAGATGTCAAAAATTAATGACACACTAGGTGTTAGCTAATTGAATTGAAAGAAAGATTGGAAGGATGGAAGGAAGGAAGGAAGGAATGAAGGAAGGAAGGAAAGAAGGAAGATGATTGTGGGATGAATTATACCCAATGATCTTTGGATGTTGAGAAGGGGTTTTGGGGCAAAGAGGAAGAATTTAATTCTAAAGTGTATTCAAATAACTGAAATGATCATCAATGTTTTCTGTGTGCCCGGCAATGATCAGCGAATAACATTATGGTGAGTGGCCTAAGGAAAGGGGCTCCTGCTACTGATTCTCTAATTCCACTTATTGATTACAGCCAACACTGCTGATGGGAAGGAGGCTCTTTGGAAATACCATGACTTCTGCGCATGTCTGCAGAGCAGCACTGTGCCTTGAATCACTGTCCAGGCAGATGGAAACTTCACGTTAGAGTATGAAATAACCACAGACCCTCACATATCCATTACAGCTCAGAGGTTATAGCCAAGGTGTTGGGTTTGGCTTCCTTTGGGACCTGTCTTGGGACTCCGCCCTCTCCCTTTTCCCATAGTGCTTAGGACTATCTCACAGATTCAAAGACCCCAAGCCTTGAATAAGAAGTAGAAAAATCACTTTCTCTGGACTTGAATTTTGTACACTAAAGTGTTCCCCCCCAAAAAAAAACACCCATAGTAAAATGTCTGACATTTGAAATCCCTTGAAGGGAAGAAGCCAGTGAAAGGTCAAACCTTGTGTTTAGCTGCCCTTTTGAGAAAGAAAGCCTGGTTTGGAATGTGCTTGTATGAAAGTGCAACAGAATCATGTGAGAACTTTCCCCGAGAGCAGAGTTGAGAAAGAAGAAACCCTCTGAAGAAGCACACCCTACATGGCAGGCCTCAAGCTTGGCAGCTCATATCTACCCTTTTCTCCCTTATGTCTTTTATGCTTATAACATGCTTGTGAGGTAAGTATTAAGATCCCCATTTTACATGATAAAATTAAAATTCAGAGATTTGGAGTTATATGATCTTGATAATAAAACTGGCAAATTATGGGGCAGATATTTGAACTCCTGTCTTTCTTTTTTTTTTTTAAAGATTTTATTTTATTTATTTGTCAGAGAGAGAGAGAGCGAGCACAGGCAGACAGAAGCAGAGGGAGAAGCAGGCTCCCTGCTGAGCAAGGAGCCCGACGCGGGACTCGATCCCAGAATGCTGGGTTCATGACCTGAGCCGAAGGCAGCCGCTTAACCAACTGAGCCACCCAGGCGTCCCTGAACTCCTGTCTTTCTGACAACAAATTCTCTGCCTGTTACACTAGACTCTAGTGACAGGAACACCGTATCAAGGTGGGCAGGTGGAACAATGCTCCAAATAAGAAGAGATTGTTTTAGGAAGGGCATAGTGGGCCTCTGAACAAAACCTCCCCTTAACTCCCAATGCCACCCAGCATGGCTCTGTGTCTGGGCACCCCTCTCTGCCTCCTCTTGGCCAGCACTTGTGGGAATAGGGCTGGGATCTAATCAGCACACAGTGGGCTCTTTCCCAATAGCTCCACTAGCTCTCTGATCAAAGGCAGATAAGGTCTTCTTTGTAATCTCAAAAATATTGCACAGTCCTCTTTCATGTAAAAATTACACATTGCCCTTCCATACAAGAGGGTCAAATGGTGGTTATCGTCATACTAACTTGGTTCAAATCCCAATTCCAAAATATCCTGGATATATTATCTTGGACAAGTTATTTACTGCCTCTAAATTTTCAGTTTTCTCGTCTTTAAAGTAAGGGATAATCACGGTGCCTATTCTTCAGGATTAAATGAATAAGCCCATGTCCAGCATTTAATGATATATGTAACACATAAGAAGAATTTAAGAAATATTCTGTCTTTATTGTGTATCTTACAGAGGGCTGTAAGCATCCCAAGGATAACAATATTCATCTGGTCTTCTTTGCGTAGGGTTGGTATGTAAAAAGTAGCTAGTGGTAATTTGTAAAGTGCTTGATTATGGAACTCTAGACATGATATTTTGTATCATGGACTTAACATCTCTTCTTCAGGGTCTCTTTACTCCCTGTTACACAGGATAGGCTGGTAATGAACTCAGTGTACATGACTACATGATTCTTGAAATGCAGGCAATATAAGTCATTGAATAAAACTAAACTCAAATGGCAACCACAACCGGCTTAGAAACAAGACTAGGTCTAAGTCCAAAGCAAACTGTAAAAATAACCATAGGCAAACTCATCTTTGATAGATGGTAATCTATTCCATAGTTGCCTTGGGACGCTAGAACTTGCCCTTATGACTAAGGAATTAGGAAAGCTTTCAAGGAATTTTTTACTGAGTTATCAAACATTATCAAACATTATAAATAGATACCACCACCAATCTGTTAGCTCCTAGTACACAGAATACTTAGTGTGCTTTTGACTTTGACAATGTTTCCAAACATTAAATGTGATATATTGTATCTAAATATCTTAATCAGCTGAAATGAAATTACCTAAAATTCCCTCCAGGATCTTATTTCTTAATGGCTTTGGAACTAAAATTAGCTTTAATTCAATAGGCTATGTGTTCATCAATTTTCCAAAGGCAATATGGAGAGAGATGGAAGAAGAAAGGAGGACCAGGCCAACTTTATGATTTGCTGCCACATGACTTCAGGATAAAGTTTCTAATGCTAGGACCAATCCTGTTTCCACCAAACCTGATGAGTTTCTCAGGCCAGGGTGCCAAAGCCCTTTAAGCTTCAGGATTATAACTATGACCATGAATCATAGGAGTATAAGTATGGAAGCATACTTATTGGATTAAAGAAACAAATAGATCTGAGGCATGTCTGTACAGATGCATGCATTACTCAGAGCAAAGGACTGTCTAGTCTTAAGATAAGCCTCGACTAGTTTGGCAATGGTGTTGAAGTGCTCTTAAACTAGCACAGTTCCTACTTTGTAAGATTAGTGAAGTAGTCATCACCAATCAAATCTGTTTATGCAATCATTTAAATACAGCATATCTGTGCTTATCAGGAATCTCAGCCTTCCCAAGCCTGAGATAGCTACATTGGGAAGTATTAATAGGAAAATTGTCATAATACTGACCTTCATCTTGATCAGTACAACTTGGCCAGGACTGGTTCTTTGCAGTTCTGAATAGGAGAAGTAGTATCAACTTGTGGTACTTCCTGCATAAATATTTATAATATCCTGACATGGGTTTGATGCCAGATGGGTACACAGGAATATGGAGAACATCTGAACTAAGGAGAAACTTACCATGAATGCCAGCTCTGGAAAGAGAAGCTGGGAGGTTCAGATGGCAATGAGATTGTGGGAAGAGAGTCAGTCACAATCTCCATTCTTCCTTAGCCTGAGTAGGCTAGAAATAGCATTCGGAAATCTGGATTTTGGGCAGATGCTCCGGAGTTGGATTGTTGTGGCCCATTCTTCTGGGAAATCTATCCATATACAACATGGCTCTGAGTAGTAACCAAGGAAGATAGAGTGAGGCCCAAGACAGGGATAAAGGACTGACAAGAACTTGGCTGGACATCATTCCCCATTGTAGGGTTGATGGTATCTATTTGTATATGGCTAGCACTTATAGTTAGTATCCATTTTTTTTTATTTCTTCTCAGCGTAACAGAATTCGTTGTTTATGCACCACACCCAGTGCTCCATGCAATACATGCCCTCCATAATACCCACCACCTGGCTCCCCCAACCTCCCAACCCCACCCCTTCAAAACCCTCAGATTGTTTTTCAGAGTCCACAGTCTCTCATGATTCATCTCCCCGTCCACTTTCCCTCAACTCCCTTCTCCTCTCCATCTCCCCATGTCCTCCGTGTTATTTGTTATGCTCCACAAATAAGTGAAACCATATGATAATTGACTCTCTCTGCTTGACTTATTTCACTCAGCATAATCTCTTCCAGTCCTGTCCATGTTGATACAAAAGTTGGGTATTCATCCTTTCTGATGGAGGCTATCAGACACATGAAAAAATGTTCATCATCACTAGCCATCAGGGAGATTCAAATTAAAACCACATTGCGATACGACCTTACACCAGTTAGAATGGCCAAAATTAGCAAGACAGGAAACAACGTGTGTTGGAGAGGATGTGGAGAAAGGGGAACCCTCTTATACTGTTGGTGGGGATGCAAGTTGGTGCAGCCACTTTGGAGAACAGTGTGGAGATTCCTTAAGAAATTAAAAATAAAGCTTCCCTATGACCCTGCACTACTGGGTATTTACCCCAAAGATACAGATGTAGTGAAAAGAAGAGCCATCTGTACCCCAATGTTTATAGCAGCAATGGCCACGGTCACCAAACTGTGGAAAGAACCAAGATGCCCTTCAACGGATGAATGGATAAGGAAGATGTGGTCCATATACACTATGAAGTTAGTATCTATTTTTAACTAAGAAAGGAACCAGAGGCAGATAACCAGCCTTATGAACAGAGATCTTGGCCATCTACAGATGCATGCTGAAGACCACTTGGGTGTCCATGGTTCATCCTTGACACATTAAGACACCCACATCCAGAGTCCAGTTGGAAGACTAAAAGGATTCTTGAGCCACATGAAAAGTTGTATTTATGACTGGACCTCTGGATCAGTGACTGTCAGATAACAAATTCTTGCTCCTAGATGGGGAATCACTTAGGGTGGGAGACATTGTTTTTATGCATCCTCCTTCTAGGAAGCCCTGAGACTATTCAGATTACCTGAATAATGGAACTCATAAGCTTAAACCAAGCTGACCTCCATATGCCGTAGTAGAAAGAACACGGATTTTGTGATCAGGGTAGATCTGAGTTCAAGTCTTGGCTCAGCTATTTATTGGATGGGTAATGGAACTGAGTGTATTACTTTCCCTGGTTTATCCTGTATGCAGATAAAATGCATTGAGGAGGGGCACCTGGGTGGCCCAGTCAATTAAGTGTCTGCCTTCAGCTCAGGTCATGATCCTAGGGTCCTAGGATTGAGCCCCGAATTGGGGTCTCTGCTCAGCAGGGAGCCTGCTTCCTCCACCCCTCCTGCCTCTCTGCCTACCTGTGATCTCTGTATGTCAAATAAATAAAGAAAATATTTTTTAAAATATGGTAGTGATGAAAAAATAGATAAATAGATCAGTGAACAAAATAGATCTACATAAATATAATCAACCAATCTTTGGTGAAGGAGAAAAAGCAATATAATGGAACAAAGACACCCTCTTCAACAAATGGTAGTGGAACAATGGGCCACCCACATGCAAAAAAAAAAAAAAAATTAATCCACACAGACTTACCCCTTCGCAAAAATTAACTCTAAATGCATTATAAGCCTGAATGTAAAACATAAAACTATAAAACCTCAAGAAGAAAACATGAAAGAACATCTAGATGACCTTGAATATGGCAATGATATTTTAGCTACCAAAGGCATGATCCATGAAAGAAATAAGTGATAAAGCTGAACTTGATTAAAGTAAAAAAACCTCTGCTCTGTAAAAGACACTTTCAAGAGAATAAGAATACAAGCTTTAGACTGGGAGAAATATTTATGAGAATACATTTCTCATAAAGAAAAAACCGCTATTCCAAAATACATCACAAATTCTTAAAGCTCAGCAATAAGAAAATTGACATCTCAATTTAAAATGGTCAGAAGACCTGAACAGACACCTTCCCAAAGATGTGCAAATGACAAGTAAGTATATAAAAAGACACTCTGCACCATATGTCATTAGGGGAAAATGCAAATTAAAATAATTAGATACTACTACACACCTTTTTGAATGGCCAAAATCCAGAACACTGACAAACACTAATTGCTGAAAAAAGGCAGAGCAGCATCAACTCTCATTTATTTGCTGCTGTGAAAAGGCAAAACAGAACAGCCACTTTGAAAAACAGTTTGGCAGTTTTTATTACTTTGGAGGAAGTTATAAAGAAACCATGACCAGCGGTTGATAGATGAGCTAGACCCAGACAACTGGAGGCTCCTCATCCCCTCCCCTTGTCCTTGTGATGTATGTTCTGCCCACAGTTCTCACAGTGGGAAACGATTTCAAGGACAAAGCCTTGAGAGAGCAATGTGTTGTTGAGAGCTTGGGACGGTGTGTGTGACTGAACCCTGTTAAAGGATTCGGGCAGGTGGGTGTGGAGATCTACTCCTCTTGTCACCACCAAAGACAGGCCTCAAATGTAAGATCCCTTGCTTATTAAACCTGTCATGTATCAATCTGGAGTGGTCTGACTCTTCCTTCTGCCTCTCCTTGTCCTCTGTGTACAAGGGCCAGTTTCAGATTTCACTCAGACTGCTCCCTAGATTGTCAACCAACACTTACAAAACTAAACATACTCTTACCTTGAGATCCAGTAATGGCCCTTTTTGTTATTTACCCAAATGAGTTAAAAATATATGTCTTCACAAAGCCTGCACACAGATATTTATACCAGCTTTCATAATAGCTAAAATTTAGAAGCCACCCGGATGTTCTTCAGTAGTTGAGTAGATAAATAAACTGTGGTATGTCTATACAATGAAATATTATTCAGCCACACACCCCCCCCAAAAAATAAGTAAAGAATGATCAAGCCATTAAAAGATATAGAGGAGTCTTAGGGGAGTCTGGATAGCTCAGTCAGGTGAGTATCTAACTCTTGGTTTTGGCTCAGGTCATGATCTCAGGGTCATGAGATTGAGTCCCACCTCAGGCCCTGCACTGGGTATAGAGCCTGCTTGAGATTCTCTCTCCCCCTCTCCTTCGCCCTTCCCACCAAACCCTCTTTAAAAAAATGGAGCAATCTTGGGATGCCTGGGTGGCTCAGTTGGTTAAGCAGCTGCCTTCGGCTCAGGTCATGATCCCAGTGTCCTGAGATCGAGTCCCACATCGGGTTCCTTGCTTGCCAGGGAGCCTGCTTCTCCCTCCATCTCTGCCTGCCACTCTGTCTGCCTGTGCACGCTCTCGCTCTCTCTCTCTCTCTGACAGATAAATAAATAAAATCTTTTAAAAAAATGGAGCAATCTTAAATGCATATCACTAAGTGAAAGAAGTCAATCGGAAAATACTATATATTGTATGATTCCGGCTATATGACATTTGGAAAAAACAAAACTATGGAGACAGTAAAAAGACCAGTGGTTGCCAAGGATTGGGGAGAGAGGGGATGGATAAACATCACAGAAGATTTTTGGAGCTGTGAAACTATTCCATATGATACTATACTGTAGATACATATTATACTTTTGTCAAAATCCATTGAGTGTACAACACCAACAGTGAAGCTTATTGTAAAGTGTAAACTTTGAGGGATAATGACCTGTCAAGGTAGAACTCACAACTGTAACCAATTTACCAAGTTGGAGGCAATGTTGATAGTGGGTGAGACTATACATGGGTGATATGGGATATGTGGGAACAGGTTGTACTTTCCATTTAACTTTGCTATAAACCTAAAACTCTAAAAAATTAACTCAATTTTTTAAAAAATTGAAATAATAAAAATCAATTATTTGTAGACAATTAAGTCCTCTGTACCTAACTACAAAATACAATTTAGGCCAATGGCGAGTCATCAATATTCTTGACTAATTATCCTAAATCCTGAATTCATGTCACGTTAACACTCAACATCCAAAACAAATTCAATCATCAAGAACACTACATAGCCCCATAGTCTAGGGACCATGAGGGAAATGTTCTCAAGTTGAGCTGATATAAGTCTCACCACAATGGATCTTTTAGGCCCATATCACTAAAACAGAGGATAATTCTGGGACTTCTAAATATAATGGTGATGAGACCATATGTAATTGCATAGAATGTTCGGTCTAAAATGCAAACAAAATGAACACCAAAGTTGACACTGGGCCAATATAATGTTGCTGGCCAATAAGCCTAAAATTCTTCTGTGGTCTAATTTGAGAAGGAATAGCCACCAATTGTTTGAAAATAAAATTGGCATGTCTTGTGAGACTCCAAAAGGAAAGGAGACACAAATGACAAATATGGAAGAGATGACTCAGCCTTCAGATATCTGATAGTTGATGTATAAGTGCATCTTTGTAAATACCTTTCCTTGCTCTCTGACTCACTCCCTGAAGATGGCAGGCATATAGTCCAGTGGCTAGAGCCATGGTCTCTGTAGCAGACACACTTGTGTTCCCAATCTTAAGGTAAATTCCTTAGGTTTTTTTAAATTTTGGTTTCTTCATTTTTAAAATGAGAATAACAATACCTACCATACATATGGCTGGGAGGCTTGCTGAGATCACGTATTAAGGGTATCTGGAATAATGCCTCACACACACTGAGAGCTCTTCTATTGAAGGATATGAGGTTGGCAGACATTGTATCCATCCATCCATTCATTCCCTTCTCCACACACATTTCTTCATTTGCGTGCAATTCATTCATTTATTCAGTCAATCTGACACTCACTGATTTATTTAATCACCATACAACAATTAATGACTATTCATTCTGTGCCAGTCACCACGCTAAGAACCATGAGAGATACAGAAATGGATTAAATGTCTACTGGGCTATGAAGGATTTCTGCAAGTTGAAAAGAAGAGTAGGATACGGTCACCAGGAATAGTAATAATACAAAGTACAAAGTGTTAAGTTGCACAAACAGCTCACTGAAATGCACTGGGAGTGGCAAGACGGGAGGAGTTTATCAGGGGAATCAGGACAGGCTCCAGAGAGGAGAGGCTGTGTAAGCAAAGGCTTGCCAAGGGAGCTGAAATTGGATTTTCAGAGATAAGGAAAAGGAGAGCTTTTTAGGCAATCTGCTAGGCCTCCTTTGGAAGTAAAACTTATATCACAAAATTCTGCATCTATATAGCATTTAAGAGCTGCCCTTTTCTCATCTTTCTATGGAAAAACTGAAACCCCCAGAGAGGGGAACTATATTCCAGGCTCACAGTGTTTGGTAGTGGCAAGTACAAGTGAAAATTCAGACAGCTTAGCTCCCATGCCAGAATTCTTCTGCTTTCTCATAAACACTCCCTGAACATCAAGTGTCTGCTTAATGTCCTGTTTAAATATTCATCATACACATGTCTGGTTAGCACAGCTGAATTACAACAGAACCTGACCACCAATAATTTCATTTGTGTGTAGGATAAACGTGGGTATGTGGCGGATGCTGGAGTCTGGTCTGAGTTGAAGTTTGTGGTCACTTACATAATTTATATAAAACTCCCTGTGCCTGCTTCCTTATCAATCCTGATACTGAGATTAATTCCATACCCAGCTGTTACGCCAGTAGATATTCTTTATTTGATTCCACCAATAGATTGCATCACTCTCATACTAGCAAAATTAGACACCACAGAAGGTACTCAATGTTACATTTTTACTTTAGGATTAAATGATTGGGTGGATGCAAGTATCTTTTGTGTCCCTTATTAACAACAGAGAACTGTGTCCCTCAGAGAAACAAAAGGATCAACAGCCAAGCCTAGGCAGAAACAAAACCCCTGAGATTGAGGTATTCTGAAAGATTTGACTAAAAAATCCAACAGATGGGAAGAGGACAAGTGAGGAGTCCCAGTAATCTGACAAACCAGGAAAAGACCTGGTTGGGAGAAGAAAAGCAGACAAGTGCCCATACCCAACGGTTCTGGGCATTTGAGGTTGGAAGAAGCAATATGGGAGTTTTCCCTTTAAAGAACAATATGAATGGAGGGAAACAAATTTTCTTTCCCCACTTTCTTCTGCTCCTTTTCCTACACTGATGGAAGCTACGCCAATAATTGCAGTTGAGTGTGCATTACAAGTCAGAGATAGTTGTAACTCTGTGCTTCCCTGTTTTGTTTTTTAGTTTATTTATTTATTTTAAATTTTATTTTATTTAAATTTAATTAACATGTACTATATTATTCATTTCAGAGGTAGAGGTCAATGATTCATCAGTTGTATATGACACCTACTGCTCATTACATCAAATGCCCTGCTTAATGCCCATCCCCCAGTTACCATGTCCCCTCCAACCACCTCCCCTCTAGCAACCCTCAACTTGTTCCCTACAGTTAAGAGTCTCTTATGGTTTAGCTCCCTCTCTGATTCCCTTTTTTTGTTTGCTTGTTTGTTTGTTTGTTTGTTTTTTCTTTTCAGCGTAACAGAATTCATAGTTTTTGTACCACACCCAGTGCTCCATGCAATGCAGGCCCTCCATAATACCCACCACCTGGCTCCCCCAATCTCCCACCCCCCACCCCTTCAAAACCCTCAGGTTGTTTTTCAGAGTCCATAGTCTCTCATGGTTCATCTCTCCCTCCAATATCCCTCAACTCCCTTCTCCTCTCCATCTCCCCATGTCCTCCGTGTTATTTGTTATGCTCCGCAAATAAGTGAAACCATATGATAATTGACTCTCTCTGCTTGATTTATTTCACTCAGCATAATCTCTTCCAGTCCTGTCCATGTTGCTACAAAAGTTGAGTATTCATCCTTTCTGATGGAGGCATAATATACACTAATAATACATAATACATAATATACACTACTCCATAGTGTATATGGACCACATCTTCCTTATCCATTCATCCGTGGAAGGGCATCTTGGTTCTTTCCACAGTTTGGTGACCATGGCCATTGCTGCTATAAACATTGGGGTACAGATGGCCCTTCCTTTCACCACATCTGTATCTTTGGGGTAAATACCCAGTAGCACAATTGCAGGGTCATAGGGAAGCTCTATTTTTAATTTCTTGAGGAATCTCCACACTGTTCTCCAGAGTGGCTGCACCAACTTGCATTCCCACCAACAGTGTAAGAGGGTTCCCCTTTCTCCACATCCTCTCCAACACATGTTGTTTCCTGTCTTGCTAACTTTGGCCATTCTAACTGGTGTGAGGTGGTATCTCAATGTGGTTTTAATTTGAATCTCCCTGATAGCTAGTGGTGATGAACATTTTTTCATGTGTCTGATAGCCATTTGTATGTCTTCATTGGAGAAGTGTCTGTTCATATCTTCTGCCCATTTTTTGACATGATTATCTGTTTTGTGTGTGTTGAGTTTGAGAAGTTCTTTATAGATCGTGGATATCAACCTTTTGTCTGTACAGTCATTTGCAAATATCTTCATATCTTCTCCCATTCCGTGGGTTGCCTCTTTGTTTTTGATCTTGATGAAGTCCCAAAAGTTCATTTTTGCTTTTGTTTCCTTTGCCTTTGGAGACATATCTTGAAAGAAGTTGCTGTGGCTGATACCAAAGAAGTTACTGCCTATGTTCTCCTCTAGGATTCTGATGGATTCCTGTCTCACATTGAGGTCCGTTATCCATTTCAAGTTTATCTTTGTGTACGGTGTAAGAGAATGGTCGAATTTCATTCTTCTACATATAGCTGTCCAATTTTCCCAGCACCATTTATTGAAGAGACTGTCTTTTTTCCACTGAATATTTTTTTCCTGCTTTGTCGAAGATTATTTGACCATAGAGTTGAGGGTCCATATCTGGCCTCTCTACTCTGTTCCACTGGTCTATGTGTCTGTTTTTATGCCAGTACCATGCTGTCTTGGTGATCACAGCTTCACTGATGAATATGGATGCTAAGATTCTCAACAAGATCCTAGCAAACAGGATCCAACAGCACATTAAAAAGATCATCCACCATGACCAGGTGGGATTCATCTCTGGGTTACAAGGGTGGTTCAACATTTGCAAATCAATCAATGTGATAGAACAAATCATTAAGAGAAGAGAGAAGAACCACATGGTCCTCTCAATTGATGCAGAAAGAGCATTTGACAAAATCCAGCATCTGTTCATGATTAAAATGCTTCAAAGTATAGGGATAGAGGGAACATTCCTGAACTTCATAAAATCTATCTATGAAAGACTCACAGCAAACATCATCCTCAAGGGAAGAAGCTCACAGCCTTCCCGTTGAGATCAGGAAC
>PISX010023071.1:15384-30552 GCA_004024625.1 Mellivora capensis
CCCACTCTCACCACTCTTGTTCAACATAGTATTAGAAATCCTAGCAACAGCAATCAGACAACAAAGAGAAATAAAAGGTATCCAAATTGGCAAGGAAGAAGTCAAACTCTCTCTCTTCGCAGATGACATGATACTTTATATGGAAAACCCAAAAGACTCCACCCCCAAACTACTAGAACTCATACAGCAATTCAGTAACGTGGCAGGATACAAAGTCAATGTACAGAAATCAGTACTTTCTTAGACACTAACAATGAAAATACAGAAAGGGAAATTCGAGAACCGATTCCACTTACTATAGCACAAAGAACCATAAGATACCTGGGAATAAACCTAACCAAAGAGGTAAAGGATCTGTACTCAAGGAACTACAGAACACTCATGAAAGAAATTGAGGAAGACACAAAAAGATGGAAGACCATTCCATGCTCTTGGATCGGAAGAATAAACATTGTTAAAATGTCTATACTACCTAGAGCAAACTATACTTTTAATGCATTCCGATCAAAATTCCACCGGTATTTTTCAAAGAGCTGGAGCAAGTAATCCTAAAATTTGTATGGAATCAGAAGAGACCCCGAATTGCTAAGGAAATGTTGAAAAACAAAAATAAAACTGGTGGCATCACGTTACCTGATTCCCTTTTGTAGGTCCTTTCACTCGAAGGATCCCATCAAGGCAAAAATCCATGATACCTGTTGAGCACAGCAATGAAATGGAGTAGCTGGTATCATGGTCAACTGTAGACAGAGGTCCACAGAAATTTACCAAAGAGTGTCCCACATACTTTGGGTAGTTTCATCAAAATACTCTGCATTGGGTTTTTGTGCCAAATCTCAGCTAATAATAAGGTGCTATTCCTGTCTGTTTTCCTAACTCCCTGTGAGTCTGTCTCCTTTAGCAACCCATGGGGACAGTGGTGTTGATTCAGGGACAATGCATGTATTCCCAGCATCCCAGGTCATTATAGTATCAAGCTACCTTAAAATCCATACTTCTTTTTTTTCTCTGATGGCAGAGAGACTTATATTTAAGTCTCTCTTAGATTTAAATCCCAGCTCTGCCACTTCCTAGAAATATTTGGGCACTATGTAAAATAAGGATCAAATAAAAATTAGGTCACAAGTTTGTTTCAAAAGTCAAATGAGCTAGTAGAAGTGAATCTGGTTTGTAAACTCCAAATGAATGTGCAAATATGCAATGCAATAGAAAGAACACTGACTTTAGGGGCAGAGGGGAATTGTTTCAAGTACAGAAATTTCTCCTTAGTAGCTTGTGTAGCTTACATGACTTGCTCAAACTTGGTCTACTACTCTGAGTCCCAATGTCCACATCTGTGAAATGGGTTGAATGACACCTCCCTCTGAAGGCTAGGGAAAGCTTAGATAATACAATGTTTATAAAGTATCTGAAAATCATAGTCATTTAGTTAATGTTTCTTTTTATTATGGTATGTGTTGCTCTTCTTATTAATATTATTTCTGCTAAATTATTATCATACCAGTCTGAGGAACAGAAGCAACACAGAGATTGTTTCTTTGGCAGGGGCTGTCTTTAGAACAAACTCTCTTCTGACTTTGCAGCAGTCTGAGGGGACAGACAGGATCGAGCCTACATCTTTGAAGTGCAAAGGAGGGACCCACAGGGGAGCCCAGCTCTGTGTACCACCATCACCAGAAATCTCTCTCTCCCTTGAAGTCTTTGCATGAAAGTGTCCTCCTCCTACAGGCACTTTCAGCAAACCACAGAATCTCTGGAGGGCTAGAATCTTCTGTCCTGGCTCCCAAGACACCATGCTGCTATATTGAGCCCTACCATGGACCCAGAACCTTTTAGCATTGGCTGAATCACTGCCCTTGGCCAGGTAATTGGTTCACAGGTGAGAAATGGCCAACACCTAAAACATAGCCAGGCCCCAACAAGGCCACCTTTACCCCTTACAGGGATTACACTTCCATAAAATGAGCTGCATGCATGACTATTTGACCTCTCAGTAAGGAAGAGCAGAAATGGGTCACCAACCCCAACCCCAACCCATGACCTAGAGCCCTGATAGAGATAAACAGACACAGAGTATTCTCTTATCCCCATTCCCTCTCTCTCTGATTGCTCAGGGACCAAAAAAGACAATCATTACTCATGAAATGAAATGACTTAGCTTATCTCAGAACTTTTTAAGTCAATCAATCACCTGCATATTTTCTAAGTGCTCAGTTCAATGTTATAAAGGTATAAATGGCTGCTTTCAAAGAACAGACAATCTAGCTTGTGTTCTATTTAAAAGTATTCACCAGGGGCACCTGGGTGGCTCAGTGGGTTAAAGCCTCTGCCTTTGGCTCGGGTCACGATCCCAGGGTCCTGGGATCAAGCCCTGCATCGGGCTCTCTGCTCAGCGGTGAGCCTGCTTCCTCCTCTCTCTCTGCCTGCCTCTCTGCCTACTTGTGATCTCTCTCTGTCAAATAAAGAAATAAAATCTTTAAAAAAAATAAATAAAAAATAAAAGTATTCACCAGGCAGGATTTTTTTTTTTTTTGCCTTGCTTTATTTTTCTGTTCATAGACTTATTCCTCTGAATTTAAATAGTCAGGTGAGTGTTCTGTAGTTCCTTGAGTACAGATCCTTTACCTCTTTGGTTAGGTTTATTCCCAGGTATCTTATGGTTCTTGGTGCTATAGTAAATGGAATCAATTTTTGAATTTCCCTTTCTGTATTTTCATTGTTAGTGTATAAATAGTCAGATGATGTGTTACTTAAACTCTCTACTTCATCCCATGATTCTAAAGAAAAAGACAAATTTTATGTGACCTCTGTGTATTGTCTTCCAAATCAAGGCACTTGGTCCCTGTTCTGTCACCATCTGGTTATAGGACCTTGAGCAAGTTACTTCGCTCTGTCTCTAGGCCTTATTTTATTTAAAAATTCAGAGAGGTGTACTGGAGATCTTTAAAGTCCTATCCAGGAATATATTACTAGAATACTTTCAGCAGAACCTCTCCTATAAGACCAGACCACCTCCTTCTCTCTCCTTCCCCATCAAAAGCTAATTTTCTGAATGGTGGACAAAAATGACATTTCAAAGAATAATTCTGGTTGCATAGCTGAAAATTTGAAGAATCAAAGTAGCAATAATAATAAGACCAACGACATTTCATACAAAGCATTTGAACAGCGGTTTATCCCCTTCAGAGTACTACAATATTCATTGAGCCATTCTAAAATCCATGATGAAGCAGAGTAATACATTTCATTAGTGACATGCAGGAGAAGCCAGCCTGCTGTAAATGGAGAGTCACAAAACCACTATTAAGTGTATATTAAAATTCTAACTGTGCCAGCTACTGCAGACAGCCATAATTGGGTTTTACTTTCCTTCTGTGCCAAATGTTACCCTTTGCATATGAGAACAGACAAGGCGGAACAGAAAAATCCATAAATACTTGGACTTTGCTGCAATCCTGAAAGGTTAAAAACAAATCACTAAAATAAAAGCAAAGCTGTTGATTTCCAGAAAGTCCCTCTCCCCTCTGGGGTCTCTGTTTCTCCAGCTGTAAATTGAGGGTGAAGTAATCTCTTCTTGTTTTTCTGTACTAAGAGCTCTATCACCCCATGCATGACAGAAGCAGACTCCTGTTTTTCTCTCTCTACCTCCCAGCCAGAGAAAGAGAGGGGTGGACAGCAGCCTATGTTTTGACTACGGCCACAGGGCGGCATCAGGAAGAGCACTGTAATGAAATAGAAAGAGCACTAGGATAAGGAAGATGTGGTCCATATACACTATGGAGTATTATGCCCCCATCAGAAAGGATGAATACCCAACTTTTGTAGCAACATGGATGGGACTGGAAGAGATTATGCTGAGTGAAATGCGTCAAGCAGAGAGAGTCAATTATCATATGGTTTCACTTATTTGCGGAGCATAACAAATAACACAGAGGACATGGGGAGATGGAGAGGAGAAGGGAGTTGAGGGAAGTTGCGTTGAGGGGGAGATGAACCATGAGAGACTGTGGACTATGAAAAACAACCTGAGGGTTTTGAAGGGGCGGGGGGTGCGAGGTGGGGGGAGCCAGGTGGTGGGTATTATGGAGGGCCCGCATTGCATGGAGCACTGGGTGTGGTGTAAAACTATGAATTCTGTTACGCTGAAAAGAAATGAAATTTAAAAAAAAAGAAAGAGCACTAGGAGGCCCTTGAGTGGCTCAGTCAGTTAGGTGCCCCACTCGATTTTGACTCAGGTCATGATCTCAGAGTCCTGAAGTCAAGCCCCACATCCTGCCCTCTGATTAGCACAGAATCTGCTTGGGATTCTTTCCCCCTTCCTCTCTCTCCTCCCTGCTCTCCCCATCCCATTCACATGCATGCTGTCTCTCATTCCTTCAAACAAATAAATAAAATCTTAAAAAAAAAAAAAAGGCACACTAGACTTCAGTGAGGAGTTGTGGGTCCCTTCATTCAATCCTGACACGTGCTGAGTGATACCAAGCGTGGCTTATTGGATGAGGACCAACTCCTGCGTGCCAGGCTCTTGCTCCCACTACAGCTTTGAGAGGCCCATAGTCTTCGCCCCATTTGACAGATGAGGAAACCAAAGCTCAGAAATTCTAAATAATGTACTCAAGAACCCAGAACTGGTAAGCAGCACAGACAATACCATGCACATCCCATCCTCTTAGGATCATTTGCTATTTCTTTCTCTACCTCAATTTCTCCCTGATAGAAAGGAATTGTTGGAACTTACGTTACTTTGAACCTACTTTATCAGAAAAGTGAACTATTAAATCGGAAAAAAAAAGACAATACCTTTGAAGAAATAGCGTATAAACCAAGGAGAAATGATTATGTCATACTAATTGAAATGAAGTCCCCATAAAGCTAGCTACCTCTTTTCAAGTCCTCATTCCTTAGCAGACTCTAATAAAAACTCACCGTTCTGAGGTTGGGGCATGGGACAGGACCACTGCTGCTGAGAACCCCAATGTCCCTGCTCCAGGGCTGTCCTCAGTGTGGCAGTTTTAACCAGATGCCCTCCTCTTCTGGAGCTGTCTAGTCCTGGCATTCCAGAGTTATCTCAGTCTGGCTCATTTAAAACCCACACTAGAATGAAGCTGGATTCAGCTTCCTCACTCTAGGTAGCATCCCCAGAAACAGTCAGGCTTTGATCTTCCCGGCAAAACAACGTCTGGAAGCTGTGATGGGCAAGGGGTCAGCCAATCCCCACGTCTGTCAAAGGAAGTAGCTGGCTAGCTGAAAGTCTTGCACAATCTTCTCTCTGCTGGCTTTTGAAAACATTAAGCACCACCTCGGATTTCATTGTCTGACTCTTGGGATGATGATGATGTAAGCACAATTTCAGGTCCGGCAAGAACTAATTAGCATGGCTTTTCCAGAGTTTGCTGCTGTTTCCACTTGAGCTCTGTCATTTAATCATTACAAAGTGTCTCTCATGCAGTAGAATCTCTCCCGTACCTCTCCAAAGTATCTCTCATGCCAATTCTTTCCAGTGGGAAGACTAGCATGCACAGAAGCCAGAGATTTGCTAGAAGTCGTCTCTTTAGTGAATGACCAAATGGCCCAAGAAGTTATGCCCTCTAATCCCAAGCACCCACATGTAATTCCCTGAGCCTGCAGCTCCTTACTTGCAAGGTCTGATCGTATGCCTCCTTTGGTGTAGCCTGTGGATTTCATACCAAAGTAAAATACTGCATGAGACTTCCACGAGTCTCCTGAAAGGGAGGCTATCCGCTCCCCCCTCCAGCTCATGCATCATGAATGTTGCTGATGCTAGAAGGGTCGCATTCTAGAGATTCCATGGAATAAAGCTGGAAGGATCCAGCCTCCTCTGTGACTGTATTAGCCTTAGGCTACCGACTTCCTGACTTCTTTTACTTAGAAACAAAATAAATACATATCCTGCTTAAACCTCTAATTTGGGTTTAACTGTCATTCACTACGGAACATGAACCTAGTAGATACAGCTGCCTCGAAGGGTTCTTACCAGGATTAGGAGAAGGGATTGATGTCAATAGACATCAAATGTAGAGAGAATGTATCTCCCTCTCATCTGAGTTCTCATCTGGGTATGTGTACGCCTGTGTGAGGGCCTTTTATAAGGTTTCACGTGGTGTTTTACCACCTTGCTAAAACTTCTAAAGGGCAGAGACCTTGCATCATTATTCTCTGTGTTAACAAGTGCCAGGCTCACTCTTTGCAACAAGCCTCTTGTGACTTGGGGTACACTTTGGAAATGTAAGAGTTGGTGTGAATGCAGGGATCTAAGACTATCTTTGTTATTTTAGTGTAACTTGCACCCTTAGGAGCTTCCCAGGTGAAATTCCAAACTGGATCCCCAAGAGCAAGAAGAAACCAAAGAAAGGCATACTACTCCAGAGTGGGAGTTGGCTGCCTTAAAAAGCAAGGGGGCTCGTCTGGGGCGCCACAAAATGAGATGATCCCTTCTCCTTGCACCAGTATTTTAAACATTTCTATAGAAGCCTTAACTGGGTCTAGTCACATTAACCTCCCAGAGGGGCTCAACAACAATTGCTCTCCCAAGGCTTCTTCCTTAAAAGCAGCTCCCGCCCTATGAAGGTGAATGACTACAGTACAAGGACAGGGAAGTGGTGAAGAGCCCTGATTGTCCCAGGCCAGCTTGGGTCTGCATCAGGTCCTCTCCATGACTTCCTCCAACATTTAGGATTCTGCAAAGTGAAACAAAGGAAATGTAAAATGAACCAAGTATCACGTTCTAAGTGATTTCTGTAACTTGGGAAGACTTATTGTGACTGCATGAATAAATGCTATGCATTTAGTCTCAGTAATTCAACTGATTATATTTCAAATGTAAATTAGTCATCTAATGCAAACACAAAGTAATTTGTGACTAATTACTCTTTCTTCTTAATGCAGATCAGAGGAGCAGCTCTACTGTCCAAAATACCCTAAGCTGAGAGAAGAACATTCCAGTAACCATTTAAGGTCCACAGGTGGCAAGATAATAGAAGGAAATGACACACACTCATATCTGGAAAGAATATTTGGATGCCCAAACATTATAGGCTGAACTGTGATAAGCCCTCCAGATTAAAGAGATACGTGCCGTACGGCCTTGTACTCAAGGAAATCAGTCTGGTGTGGAGAGCAGCATGAAAGTGAATAACCTCATATAATTAAGATAACTGTTGTACTGAATATACAGGAAGCATAGCAAAGGTGGAAAATATATTTGCTTGATAAAGGAAGATAAGATTGTATAGAGAAGCATTTGAGTTGAAATTTAAATAGTGTCTGGAGTTGTCCTGGTAGACAGAGTAGGGGAGGCCATCCCAGGAAGAGAAAACATTGTGTGGAAAATTTGGTTTGGAGAAGGGATAGGCCCATACATAAGGAATTTGAAAGAGGCTTGCACATTTAGGGAAACAAGGAGTTATCAAGGTATCAAGACCACAGGCTCTTCTGCCCTGCTATAAAGTTACCCATCCCAGGTGAACATGTTTCCTTTGGATTAAGACAATGTCCAGAAATCCAGAGTTGAGAATTTATGGGTTTCTTGATTATGTTGGCCACTCAACCAACACAGGGACGTGAAAAAACTCAAATGATCACACCGATCTAGATTTCTTCCTAAACCCATGGTGGAGAAGATCCAGTGACCAAGAAGCTCTGGTATGTTCACAGAAACCTAATTTTCTTTACTTCTCCAGGAGCTCATGATGTATTGTTCCTCCCATTCCTAATGTTTACCAAGCATGGAGAGTCAAGAAAAGCAAAATGCTGGGAGCCCAGAGCAAAGAGGGAGGGGGGGTCCTCAAAAAACTGTATTTACTTGCTAACTTTCCAATAAACAATTATTTCATTTCAGATTTTCAATGAAATAATGTGTTTTAAACTGCTGTCCTTCAGGATTAAAAAATGATAGTAATGCTTACTTACTTGTTATGACAGATTCAAAGACAGAAGACAAAGAATGGAGGAATTCACAAAAGGCACTTGGCAAAGAATGTGGAATCCAATAACCAGCCCAAAGAATCCCTCATTTTGACATTGATGACTTTTCCCAATTCTACTTATTCCACACTATACTTTAAATATGGTATGAATCTTCAAACTTCAGGTTTCAAAACCCAAATTGCAACCATCAATCTATTAAAAATGTCCAATATAAAATATTGGCCAGAAGACAAATGAGCCTATAAACACCTGAGAAAGATAGTGAGTCAAAGGAAGAAACCTTGTTTTTCCTACTCCTTACAGATTTGATGAGTGTATACAAAAAAATTATAAGATGGAAAGAGTTCTGGAAAAATATTGTGGGGTAGTGGCAATAGTGTAGAGAACAAAGGCAAAAGAAATGTAGAAAAAATCAAATTGCCTTACAGCTTGCAGCCCATTGACAAGTACTTGACACAGGCAGAGTGACCCCTTCAAGATGCTTAGCTCCTTCAATATTAATGTCTTGCTAGAGGCAAAAGGCAACCTTAGCTCAACATTAGCCCAACCTCCAGGATCCTGTAAGTCTTCTTTAACATATTGAAATCCTTTGCAACTTCCTTTATCTCTACCCTCCACTAAGATATATGTTAGCAATCATCTTCCAAACATATGGCCCACTGATACACATCTGAAGGGTCTCACGACTAAGGTTTTACTAGACAGTAGTATATGACCTTATCTTAATAGCAGCTAAATCCTCAAGGTCTTGAAAACATTGCTTCCAAATTCCTTAGGAACTCACACTATCCCTAACCCCTTCCCAACTTGAGGATACGATCAGTCCCTCCTCAACCCCAGTGCAACTCTTCCTGCCCATGGGTCCTGTCCCCATGCTTTAATAAAATCACCTTTTTTGCATGAAAGACATTTCAAGAATTTCTTTTTGGACCATTTGCTCCTGGCTCACATCACATCAGCAAGAGGATCATTCCCCTTCTCTCTGAGATCACAGTCTTCTGCTACCAATTTTCCAATATTGATAAACAAATGTTTTACAGAATTTGTCCAGTTTTCTAGTTGCATGTGGCAATAATTTCATTTCAGACCCTAATAGAGCCATAATATAATTTTGAATACAGACCCACCTATGAACCACAAAGTGAAAATAGCAAGGGAAATCCTACAATCACCCCAGATTTCTGTCCAGAAGCATATTTTGAACCATAGTGCAGAAAGAGGAAACCAAGCTGAGCAAGATCATTCTAAATTTAGAAAGAGATTAGATTAGAGTCCAGGGAAGATGAGGCAGCTGGAAAATGCAAGAAAAAGTTCTAGAGAGGAGGTGCTATGGGAAAAACCTCCAGAAGTCTGCTTGCTGTGTCCTTGAGTCTTTGCTGAACACCGAGCTGTGCTTGCATAAGCCTGGGCTGCACACAGCCAAGGAAAGCATGACTAGGTATACATAAGCTAAACAATTTGCAATGATACACAAAGTGAGAAGACAGTGACTCTTCAACCAGCTGAAGAGGAAAGTCCCCTGACCACCTGGGGCATTCAGAACAGACATACAGGGGTCACACCTTAGTAGAAGAACCAGGAGTCTATTCAGGATGAAAATGCCATTAAAAAATGCAGGCAAAATAAAGGCTTTCAGACAACCAAATGTGAGATAATTTGCCTCCAGAAAGTCTGCACTTCAAAACAATATTAATGGAAATTCTTCAGTTAGAGAGAAAAAATGATACCATATAGAAAACTCAGGTCTATTAAAAAGAATGAAAACTGCTAGAAATGGTAAATATGTAATAAATGTAAGTGAAAAATCTTAATTTCTTAGGAGAAAATTAATTTTAAAATAATAAAAATGCATTATAAATTGTATCACATATGTAGAAGTAAAATGCATGAAAACAAAAACACAAGGGATGGGAGGGAAGAAATGAAAGCATGTTGTTTTCAAGTTTCTACATGTTGAGTGAAGTGACATAGAATTACTCAGAGGGAGGCTGCTAGAAATTAAACATGAATATTTATTTTATATTCTAATATTTGGGACTTTGAGATAGGCAAAGAGATCTTAGATAAAATATTTTTAAAAAGTTTAAAATTTCTGTTCTTCAAAGGATTCCTTTTAAAAAATGGAAAGATTGGGACGCCTGGGTGGCTCAGTTGGTTAAGCGGCTGCCTTCGGCTCTGGTCATGATCCCAGCATCCTGGGATCGAGTCCTGCATTAGGCTCCTTGCTCAGCAGGGAGCCTGCTTCTCCCTCTGCCTTTGCCTGCCACTGTGTCTGCCTGTGCTCACTCTGACAAATAAATAAATAAATTCTTTAAAAAAAAAGATTTAAAAAATGGAAAGATAGTCCATTAACTGGTTGAAAACCATCTTATCCATATATGCCTACGTGCCTATCACACATATAAAACCCACTTATATAATCACATCTACATCTGTAGAACTCATGCCCAAAATTTCTAAAAACAATGACAACTTAAAGATAAATACCCAATTTAAAAAAAAAGACAAAATGTTCACATTGATACTTCACAAGAAGTATGCTAATGACCAATATATACAAAAAATATGATTAACACAAATCATCAAGGAAATATAAACCACAGTGAAATGCCTCTAACCCCCATTTGAATGCTGAAGCTAAAAACACTAACTATACCAGTGTTGGAAAGATGTAGAAAGATTGGAGCTTCTGTATACTGCTGGTGATCATGTAAAACGCTACAACCACACTGAAAAATAATTCGGCAGTTTCTTATAAAATTAAACATAACAAAACAAACAGGGTTGCTGGGGGAGGGGGGTAGGGAGAGGGTGGTGGGGTTATGGACATTGGGGAGGGTATGTGCTATGGTGAGTGCTGTGAAGTGTATAAACCTGGCAATTCACAGACCTGTACCCCTGGGGCTAAAAATACATTATATGTTTATAAAAATTTTTTTTAAAATTAAACATAACATTTACCATAACATTCAGTAATTCTATCTCCAGATTTTTACCCAAGATGGATGAAAACCTATTATCATCTACTCAAGGCCTTTTACATAAATGCCCATCAACATATGATACATGAACCAAGTGTCAGACAGCCGCACAGTGAAATAATACTCAGCAACAAAAAGGAAGACCAACGTGCAACAAACAGCATGGACAGCTCTCTCAAAAGCATGCCAAGTGAAAGAGACTGGACAGAAAAGAATGCATACTTTGTGATCACATTTATATGAAACTCTAATAAAACAAATCTAATGTAAAACTGACAGAAAGCCAATTGATGTTGGCCTTGGGCCAAGGATTGGGGGCATCAAAATTGTCTAGAACTTTCTAACATGACAGAAATGTTGTAGTTCTTTATTGGGGCAGTAATTACATGGGTCTATACATTTTTTAAAGCTCGTGGGAATGTACACATAACATGGGCACCTTGTATATACTGGTATATACAGCTGACCCTTGAACAACACAGGTTTGAATAGCATAGGTCCACTTGTAAGTAGATTTTTTTTATGAATACAGTATAGTACTGTAAATATATTTTCTCTTCCTTATAGTTTTCTTAATAACATTTTCTTCTTTTCTCTAGCTTGCTTTATTGTAAGAATACAGTATATAATGCACATAACATGTGCCTAAGTGCCTAACTTTGCCAAAAGTGACATGTGGGATTTTTGACTGTGTGCATTGTTCAAAGATCAACTGTAACTTACAGCACAATAAAGTTGATTTTTTTTCAGTACTATCTTTTTTTCCCATCTTCTACTTCAATGTGAAGGAATTATGTTCTGAGTTTAGAATTTGACTTTATTGCCCCTTCCAGGTCATGAGTTAACGTTTTTCTTTTGATAAAAATATCTGAATATGAAAAAATTATCCCAACCGCTCATCACTTAAATTGGAGGGGATTTACGCACCAGAAATATGGTGGTAAGAACACTGCGCATCTTAAACAATTGGCAAAATGGGTAAACCAATAGGGTCTCTGCAAAATTGTCTCAGGGCAGACGTCCACTCCACAAAGGTGAGGTGAGGCAGGGGGACTTTGAGGCAGGGGGACTCTGCTGTTGAATGACACACCAACCTTACATTTCTGATTCCAGCAACTCCAACCAGTGTCTTCATTAAGAACAGTTTTTTGTTTGTTTGTTTGTTTGTTTCTCAGAAACTAGAAGGCTAACAGGAAAACAGGCCCTGGTTATTTGAGTATCAATCAGTCCCCACTGACTAATGACCTCAGTGGCTTCTCCAATAACATTTTCAATTGCTATCAACTAAGAAAGGAAGGTAAAGCTCAATTTTGACTGAACTTCAGGGATCAAGGAAATCTAGAGTTGACTTCTGGGGTTGTAACCTTCATGGCCATTCCAACACTAGACACCAGGGAGGGGCGCCTGGGTGGTTCAGTGGGTTAAGCCTTTGCCTTCGGCTCAGGTCACGATCTCAGGGTCCTGGGGTTGAGCCCCACATGGGGCTCTCTGCTCAGCAGGGAGCCTGGTTCCCCTTCTCTCTCTGCCTACTTGGGATCTCTCTTTCTCTGTGTCAAATAAATAAATAAAATCTTTAAAAAAATAGAAACCAGGGAGATAACAGAGAACTAATATAATTAGTTCTAATATACATATTTAGTTATAATTAGTTCTAATATATAAAATTAGTTATAATATATATAATATAATTATATATAATATATTTATTATACTATATATTATATTATATATATTGCCCTAAGAAAGTGGAGAGCCAGGAGAAAGGAACAATTTTTTTTTTTTACTCCAAGGCTGAGATATCTCCCTACCCCTATTGACCGACAAAGCACATTTGTCTAGTTCCAACAGCCTAATCTCATCAGGACAGACAGTAAAGTCTAGATTTCATCCATGGAATGAAACAGACTTTCAGACTTCCACAAATACATAGCAAACATGCCCAAGGTACTAGAGGAAACAACATATAATTTCTTTTTGGATTCCTCCAAAGAAGACTTACTGAGAAAGGATAAAAGAGCTAGCTTCAAATTCTTGAGAGGCTGTAAAAAATGTATATTGGTGAGGTAGAAGTTAGGACCAGTGGCTAGAAGTTATACTGTTACAAATTTTGGCTTAATATAAGAAGTCTCTAACCCAGAAGCTGCCAGCCAGGGAGCTGGATATGCAGTCATCATGTATGTTCACACTGAACTAGAATGTCCTCCTTTAAAGGCTTGATCTTGTGAGGAAGGTTGGACTAGGTGACAGGTCATTCCCATGACCTATCCATCACCATTATGATTCAATAATTCTTGCCCTCAATCTTGGAGAATACATAATTTTTGAAAAATCCTTTGAGAAAGATGGGGACAATAAACACAAAGTATTGCTTATGCCTAAATGATCCCATTCCCATTTTCTCTCTGTCTCCCATATAAATTTAGTTGACATCTTTTACTACATGGACTTAACAAAATTTCATTTAGCAAATAAGAAGCTTCCTTCCTCATTATTCTCTGACTCTAATGATATGCATAAGTCAGAAACCAACAATTTTAATTTACTTTTGAAATGTGTCCAGGCTACATTTCAATAGAGTCTTCGAAGCATACCCAGGGCATACCTTGGTTCAGCAAATACATATGTCTCAGAGGAAGGTGAACAATCGATTTTGTTCCTCCAGAGACCCTGGTGATTATTTTCCCTGACAACTGAAAGACCTAAGTTCTTTCCATTCTGATCTTGGAAATTCTTTGAATCCTTCAATTTCTCACAAATGGCTCCAATCTCATTTCTTCTAAGAGCATTTGGGAGAACATCAATTACAGGAGACACCATTTTTTTGTGAAGAATAATGAGACATTGCCGGTAAAGTGGGTTGTGCTCCCAGAAAGAATAGCACCAGAGGGAAAAATCAAGATCAACAGCACTCTTAGTCTTCAGACTTGTCTCTCTCCCAAATAAAAGGAGCACAGTTTTGCATAATCAAATTTAAAACATGTTTTTAAATGCTGCTCAAAATTCAAACATAAAGACACATGTTTATGGATCTGGGTTTATAGTCTGGAAATGGAAGTACAGGGGTGCCTGGGTGGCTCAGTCAGTTAAGTGTCTGCCTTTGGCTCAGGTCATGATCCCAAAGTCCTAGGATTGAGCCTTGCATCAGGCTCCCTGCCCACCGGGGAGTCATCTTGTCCTTCTGCCTCTGGCCCTCCCCCTTGCTTGTGCTTTCTCTCTCTCTCTCTCTCTGTCATATAAATAAATAAAATCTTAAAAATAAAGAAAGAAAGAAAAAAATGAAAACAAACAAACAAACAAAAAAACAAACCAGAAGTACAAATCTGGTTAATGCCAGGGCTGGTCATGCTCCTTGAATTCTGACAATCATAAAGATCTAACCCAGGAGGTATTTTATGGTGAGGACCTGTCTCCTTATTCCTGATAGGTGGTATTTAAGGATGGGCACTGCCTTTGGCCCTGGCCAGGGTTCTTCAGCTCACAGTTCATACCATGCTACTCTCCCTTACACTCAAAGCAAAGGGAAAAATAATGGCTCCTGTCTCATTCATTTGGTGAGATTTTAAAATGAAGAAGAAAAAAAAATAAGGTAAAAGAAAATGAAGAGCCTGTATTTCCCTATGAAATGTGTTCTCTTTCTTGACAAATTTGCATCAAAGAAGTATCCTGATAGACCCAGACTCTCAATTTCAGAAAATACAGCTGTACCCTCACATTTTAATGTAGACAATCTAATATGTAAAGAGTTGAATTTAAACTTAAGAATACTTATATTTGATAGTTTAACAAAGTACCTTTATATTCACTTATTTATTTTCTTTTTTTTAATTTTTAATTTTCATTTATTTTTAAATTTCTTTTCAGTGTTCCAGAATTCATTGTTTATGCACCACACCCAGTGATCCATGCAATACATGACCTCCATAATACCCACCACCAGATTCACCCAACCTCCTCCCTTCCAAAACCCTCAGTTTGTTTCTCAGAGCCCACAGTCTCTCATGGTTTGTCTCCCCCTCCAATTTCCCCCAACTCACTTCTCCTCTCCATCTCCCCATGTCCTCCATGTTATTCCTTATGCTCCACAAGTAAGTGAGACCATATGACAATGGACTCTCTCTGCTTGACTTATTTCACACAGCATAATCTCCTCCAGTCCCATCCATGTTGATACAAAAGTTGGGTGTTCATCCTTTCTGATGGAGGCATAATACTCCATTTTATATATGGACCATATCATCTT
>PISX010023072.1:0-30466 GCA_004024625.1 Mellivora capensis
ACTGTTACTGTATATTGTCTTTGTTCCTTTCTGATCTACTACTTTTAGGCTCTCTCTTTGCTTGGAGGACCCATTTCAATATTTCCTGTAGAGCTGGTTCGGTGTTTGCAAATTCTTTCAGTTTTTGTTTGTCCTGGAAGTTTTTAATCTCTCCTATTTTCAATGAAAGCCTAGCTGGATATAGCATTCTTGGCTATATGTTTTTCTCGTTTAGTGCTCTGAATATATCATGCCAGTTCTTTCTGGCCTGCCAGGTCTCTGTGGATAAGTCTGCTGCCAATCTAATATTTTTACCCTTGTATATTACAGACTTCTTTTCCTGGGCTGCTTTCAGGATTTTCTCTTTGTCGCTAAGACTTGTAAATTTTACTATCAGGTGACCGGGTGTGGACCTATTTTTATTGATTTTGAGGGGCGTCTTTTGCATGTCCTGGATTTTGATATTTGTTCCCTTTACAATATTATGGAAATTCTCTACAATAATTCTCTCCAATATACCTTTCGCTCCCCTTTCTCTTTCTTCTTCTTCTGGAATCCCAATTAGTCTAATGTTGTGTTGTCTTATGGTGTCACTTATTTCATGAATGGTCCAGTATTTGTTTGTCTCTCTTTTGCCCAGCTTCTTTATTCTCTGTCATTTGGTCTTCTATGTCACTAATTCTTTCTTCTGCCTCATTTATCCTAGCAGTAAGAGCTTCCATTTTTGATTGCTCATTGATACCTCATTAACAGCTTTTTTTATTTCAACTTGGTTAGATTTTAGTTCTTTCATTTCTCCAGAAAGGGCTTTTATCTCTCTAGAGAGAGTTTCTCTAATATCTTCCATACCTTTTTCGAGCCTGGCTAGAACCTTGAGAATCGTCATTCTGAACTCTAGATCTGTCATATTACCAGTGTCCATATTGATTAGGTCCCTAGCCTTCGGTACTGCCTCTTGTTCTTTATTTTTGTGGTGAGTTTTTCTGCCTTGTCATTTTGTCCAGATAAGAATGTATAAAGGAGCAAATAAAATGTTAAAAGGGTGGCAAAGACCCCAGGAAAATGTGCTTTAACCAATTCAGAAGAAACTCCAAATTGTGGGAGGGAGAAAGGGGATAAAAAAGAAGTTAAAAAAAAGAAAAGAGGGGCGCCTGGGTGGCTCCGTGGGTTAAAACCTCTGCTTTCGGCTCAGGTCATGATCCCAGGGTCCTGGGATCAAGCCCCACATCAGGCTCTCTGCTCCGCGGAGAGCCTGCTTCCTCCTCTCTCTCCCTGCCTGCCTCTCTGCCTACTTGTGGTCTCTGTCTGTCAAATAAATAAATAAAATCTTTAAAAAAAAAAGAAAAGAAAACAAGTAAAGAAAAAATATTAAAAAAGAAAAAAATATATACACACATTAGACTGGCGACTAGAACAAGGTCACTCACTTAATTTGGGGAGTATTTTGGTCTCTTAGGAACTACCTCCCAAAATTTTAAGGGATGAAAAACATATATAAGGGTAGGCACAATGAAGAGATGGAATAAGCCTATAAAGATGAGAAAAATTTTTTTTAATTTCTAAAGAATGAGTTGATAAAGCAAGTTGGTTGGGAGAATAAAGAAAAAGAACGTGGAGAGAATTTGATCGTGCTGGAGACTAGAACAAGCCTGGAGCTAGATTTAGGGTATATTTTGATCTATTAGGAGAAGTTGTACCCCAAATTTTTAAGAAGAAAAAACCCTATGTGTATACAAAAAATATAGTTAGATACAATAGGTGATAAAATATGACTATAATAATGAAGGTTAAAGAAAAGATTATTATTTTTTTTTGTAAGGTATTGTTAAGATAAACTAGTTAAAAAAATGTTAAAAGAGGAAAGGGTAAGAGTTAAAAAAAGTTAGCAGAAGAAAAAAGAAAAAAAATATTAAGTGCAAGACTAAAGAATCACGGAGAGAAAGCCATGAATTCCTGCTTTGCTTTCTCCTCCTCTGGAATTCTGCTGTTCTCCTTGGTAAGTGAAGTTGGTCTTGACTGGGTTTCTTGTTGATCTTCTTGGGGAGGGGCCTGTTGTAGTGATTCTCAAGTGTCTTTGCCTGAGGCAGAAGTGCCGAGCCCTTATCAGGGGCCGGGCTAAGTAATCCGCTCAGGTTTGCTTTCAGGAGCTTTTGGTCCCTGAAGGCTTTCCTTAGAGTTCCGGAGGATGGGAATTCAATGGTGGCCTCCCAGTCTCCGTCCTGGAGGAGCCAAGAGCCCGGGGCCCTGCTCCTCAGTGCACCCCCAGAGAAGAGCGCTCAATCGCTCCTGCCTCTCTGGCCTCTGGCTGTGCCTGGAGAAAAGCGCTCATTCACTCACGCTTGGGGAAAAGGGCTCGGTCGCTCTGTCTCCCCGGCCTCCAGCCGCGCGCCTAGAGAAAAGCGCTCAATCATTCCCGTCTCCCTGGCCTCTGGCTGCGCTCCGAGCTCACCCAGCCTGTGCCTGGTTCAAGGTAACTCCGAGCTGAGAGCTCACTCCTCGGCTCTGACTCTGTAGCCGGCTTCCCCACTCTAATACCTGCGAGCTCTGCGACACTCAGATACCCCCGATCCTTCTGTGGCCCCACAGGACCTGGGGCTACGCTGATGCCGCGTGGGCTTCACCTTGGTTTAGCCTCTGGAGCGATGTCCCTCAATGGGGCAGACTTTAAAAAGTCCTGATTTTGTGCTCCGTTGCTCCGCCGCTTGCCGGGAGCCGGCCCCTCCCCCCGCGGTCTATCTTTTCCGCTTGTCCTACCTTTCAGAAAGTGATCAATTTTCTGTTTCTAGAATTGTTGTTGTTCTTCTCTTGATTTCCCATTGGATTTGTAGGTGTTCGCAATGGTTTGATAAGCTATCTAGCTGATCTCCTGCTACCTGATGTCCTCTCAGCCTGCTACTTCTCTGTCATCTTGACTCCTCCCCCTTGACCATTTCTTTCATTTGCCCCCATTGACTTTCTCTCCTGATCAGAGTTAAGTCACTTCCTTACTCCACTGCATCTTCAAGTTCCTGTGCCCTCTGCGATTTCAATACCCTTTGATGGTAATTCTCTATATTACACTTTCAAATTTTATTATTATTATTATTGTAACAGTTTAAAATTTTTGAATGACAAAACTAAAATGAAAACTAAGCTCTTTCCTTCCTCCTTAACTTTCCTTCCTTCCTTTAGTACATTTCTTGTGAACGAACCCTGAGTCATCTCTTAAGTGAAGCCAGGCTATACCTACACCCGATTTAAGGTTTATTAAATGTGATATTAGGGACACAACCATTCTTTCTTGCAAATTCCCTAGGGGCCAAAGTTGGCAGCAGATTGCTGGTCTGGCTGAGTCTTGCAATACATCCCATTGGAAGAACAACCCAAAGCTCATGTCCTTGGATGGAGAACATATTAACACCATTCTCTTTGTGTAGGAAGGCCTCCAAGTTTTGTAAAGGCCCACTATATTTAGTGTAGTAAAGTGCAATGTCCCCAGCCAGTAGATTTCTATCAACCTGCGGGTCTTCAAGGCCAACTGGATAGGGAGGCTGGAAACCACAACCCAGCCCCCTCCCCAGTGGCTCCTTTAAGACATCAAGCCCTCTTGGGCACTTCTGAATCAAGCACCTCAGGAAACTGGATCCTCCCCAGCCTCACATTGTTGTTGACCTTAGTTCTCAAGCCTGGACCCACTTCTCAATCTTTTGACAACCTTCAGTTTTCTGACCTTGGAACATTCTCCCATATATAGCCTTGCCTCTCCCTCAAGGCAGAGTTGCCATCAGCAAAGGGAACTACTACTCCTCTTCAGCCTATTATCTCAAAGTACAGTCTTCAAATGGAGAAGTATATAGAGAAAGTAGACAAAGACTGTGACTTTTAATACAATTACTCCTCCAGTTTCAGAACCTTCTTGTTTCTTGCTCCTGTTTTGTACCTGATTATAGGCACCATTTCTCTGACTTAACTTCCAACTTTTGTTTTTTCCTGATTCAGGATTCAGGCTCCCTCACACTGGAACAGATCAAAGAAGGCAGAAAGAAGTAAGATAAATTGAACCACAGAACCCTGGAATACTCTGAAATTGAAGGCATCAGATGCCCCCTGAAGATGGGAATGTGGGGTAGAAAGGAAATATGCTTCGAAGCCTTTACGATGACCAGTTAAATGCCCAGATCTTCTTCCCAACAGCACAGCCAAGTGACTGCCCTTCCACCACCCTAGAAGAGACTGGGAAGTTTATTCTCTTGAGAGGCTGGGTCAAAGGCTCTAGGCTTGGGGTTGGGGGCTGCTGATTAATGAAAGTCTCTACAAGGAATTATGAACTCCCCTCACCCCACCCTCCAGCCCCTTTCCCTTCATAAGCTCCCGGAGGGCTAGAAGGCAGGTTTATAAATTCCCATGCAAAAAATTTCTCTGACTGACTGACTGACCAGCCTAAGAGAAAAGATCTTCACGTAATGACATTTGGAGGTCCCTCCCCTGCAAAAAAGAAATGTGAAACTACTTTGAAGCCCAAAAGCCAACAGGATCTGCCCATTCAGAGAGGCATTTAAGTGTCTCACTCTTTAATATGAATAGGCAGCCATTCATGAGAAGTCACTAATGTGAAATACAAACAAAAAGAGCTCAGAGGGAGAGGACAATGTGGGAAATAAAGGAAAACTTCAAACACTAAAATTAATGTTCTTAGATGAGAGAAAACACGCACCCATGGAGTATCTATCTATCTATTTATTTTTAAAATATTTTATTTACTTGACACAGAGACACAGTGAGAGCAGAAACACAAGCAGGGGTAGTGGGGGAGGGAGAGCAGCCATTCTGCCTAGCAGGGAGCACAATGCAGGGCTCGATCCCAGGACTTTGGGATCAAGACCTGAGCTTAAAGCAGACGCTTAACGACTGAGCCACCCAGGCTCGCCATCCATGGAGTATTTAAACAACAAGGACAAGATGCCCTTTAAAAACAAAGCAAAACAAAACCAGGAATAGAGGGAGGGGACAGAGAACCAGATAGAGCTTTTAAAAAAAATAACGATATGAAAAAAATAACAATATGAGACCAGAAATTTAAATTTTCAATAGAAGAGTTAGAAGACAAAGAAAATCTCCCATAAAAAATATTCAAAAACTATTACATCAGTTCAAGTGATCCAACAACTGAATCAAGACTTCTAGAAAGAGGGATGCCTGGGTGGCTCAGTCAGTTAAGTGTCTGCCTTCAGCTCAGGTCAGATTCCAGGGTCCTGGGATTGAGTCTCACATCAGGCTCCTTGCTCAGCAGGGAGCCGACTCCTCCCTCTCCCTCTGCCTGCTGCTCCCCCTGCTTGTGCTCTCTCTCTCTCTCTCACAAATAAATAAGATCTTTAAAAAAAAAAAAATGGAGTTCTAGAAAGAGTGAAAAGAGAAAATGGAGGGGGTAGGATGACAAAAATAAGAATATACATTAAAAAAAAGAATATAGGGATGCCTGGGTGGCTCAGTTGGTTAAGCAGCTGTTTTCGGCTCAGGTCATGATCCCAGCGTCCGGGATCGAGTCCCGCATCGGGCTCCTTGCTCGCCAGGGAGCCTGCTTCTCCTTCTGCCTCTGCCTGCCACTCTGTCTGCCTGTGCTCTCTCTCTCTCTCTCTGACAAATAAAATCTTTAAAAAAAAAAAGAATATAAGTGATAATTTCTCAGAACTGAAGGAAATGTGTTTTCAGATCGAAAGAGCCCGTTGTGTTGAGTTCATTCCACACAGTGTATGAAAAGAGACCCTGTTCCAAGGTATATTAGTGTGAAATTTCAGAACATTAGGGAAAAAGGGAAGATCCCAAAACCTTCCAGAGAGGAGGGGGAAAAACCATGGAAGGTGTTAGCATCTCAATAGCTAGGTGGGAAGCTAGACAACTAAAAAGCAATGCCTTTAAAATTCCAAGTGAAAATAATTTCCAACCTGTAATCCCATAACCAGACTCTCATCCCAGGATATTGCTAAAACAAAGGCATTTTCAGACATGTGAGGTCTGAAAAATATTTACCTTTCATGATCTTTTTCTCAGGAAGCTATTGCAGGATGAGTTCCACCAAACCAAGTAGGCAAAACCAAAAGGAAGATGAGATCTGGTAAACAAGGGATCCAACAGAAGAGAGATGCAGAAGAAATTCCTAAAATGATGTAAAAGGGAAACCTTAGGATGATAGCTGGATGGCTGGCCTAGAGAGCATTAGGTTTAGACCCAAGCTGGATGATGGAAAGTTCCAGAAGAGAAGTCTGTGAGGGGGGAAAAAAACACACAAAACTGATGGAGTGAGAGATTCACAATTCTGTCAGAAGGCTTCAGCAGAAATTAATGATTGCTGTAATTATGAATTACAATTCATAATTGTAATTGACAATAGTTGGCTCTGTAGAGCAGCAATCTTAAGTGGGAAGGAGTGGGCAAAGGGACTGCCATTTTATTTTGCCAGTGTTGTTAAAAGCTTTGTATTTGATTTTTTATACTATGTGCGTCTATATTTTGATTCTTAAAAAGGCTGAAGAAAAAAGTGAGGGAGGAAATAAGGAAGAAGAGAAAATCAGAGTAGAAAAAAACAAGATGAAGTCAGAAGTAATATTAGATCTAGTATACATCATTGCTAAAGATAGACTGAAAATTTAGTTCTGAGCTTTTTAGCAGACAGCACAAAGTGGGAAATGTAATCATTTATATGGTTTCACCATGTCCAAGAGATAAAAACAAACCACTTACTCAGGAAAAATATATCTATTCCGGGTACTGAGATCTGACATTTTCCCCATCTGCCCTCCTGAAGAGGACATCATGTGACACAGTGAACCACAACCTCATCAACTTGCCTCCAGTAACCGCAACACCATTTTCACTGAGCTGTTTCTTATGACGTCTCTTGACGTGGGCCGATGACAAAATGCCAGCGCAGACGCCAGTAAAACCAATTCTGGGAAAAGATAAAAATCTGTTCACTTCAGCAAGGTAGTGAAACATGGCTAGTGAGTGGGTCTGAGTTTCAGATCTGTCTCTTCAGAAAGTTACTTAACTTCTCTACACTCATTTTCTCATCTATAAAATAGGCCTAAATATTAGCATTTCATAGGACTCTGAGGATTAAGTAAGTTTATGCTTTTGAAGCACTTAAAGCAATGCCTGGCATATATAAGCACTCAGAGGAAAAGAGCTATTATTCAGAGAAATGGTTTTTTTTTTTAAATGGATCTCATATGATAAAACTATACTAAACAAAACACCAAGATATTGGTGAAGGGATATTGGTGAAGGGATTCCATTGATTAATGGAATAGTATAGGGAAATAGATGCACACAAGTATAGCCCACTGATTTTTTTTTTTAAGAGATTTTGTTTATTTCAGACAGAGAGAGAGCACAAGGTGGGGGCAGGCAGAGGCAGAGGGAGAAGCAGGCTCCCCGCAAAGCAGAAATCCTAATGTGTGGCAGGACTCTGGGATCATGACCTGAGCTGAAGGCAGACACTTAAATGCCTGAGCCATCCAGGTGCCCCATAGTCAACTGATTTTTGACAAAAGTAAAAAATATTTAATGGAGGAAAGATAGTCTTTTCAACAAATGATGCTAATGAAACTGGATGTCCATAGCCAAAGAAATGAGCTTTACTGTAAACTTATACAAAAATCAACTCAAAATGGATCATAGATTTAAATGTAGGGGCACCTGGGTGGCTCAGTCATTAGGTGTCTGCCAGATCCCAGAGTCCTGGGATCAAGTCCCGCAATAGGGTTCCCTGTTCAGCGGAAAGCCTGCTTCTCCCTCTCCCACTCCCCCTGCTTGTGTTCCCTCTCTCACTGTTTGTCTCTGTGTCAATTAAATAAATAAAATCTATTTTTAAAAGAGAGATATGTCAAATATGTCAAACTGTAAACATAATATGTCAAACTATAAAACTTTTAGATAAAAACAAAGGAGAAAATCTGTAGAACCTAAGACTAAGTGAAGATTTCTCAGATATGATACTCCAAGCATACTCAGTAAGAGAAAATGTAAAATGGACTTCATCAAACTTAAAAATGTTTGCTCTGTTCTTTTTTTTTTTAAGATTTTATTTATTTATTTGACAGAGAGAGATCACAGTAGACAGAGAGGCAGACAGAGAGAGAGAGGGAAGCAGGCTCCCTGCTGAGCAGAGAGCCCGATGCTCTGTTCTATTAAGAGCAAACCCATTGGAGTGCCTGGGTAGCACAGTTGCTTAACTGACCGACTCTTGGTTTCAGCTCAGGGTCATGAGATCAAGCCCTGAGTCAGGTCCTGTGATCAGTGCAGAATCTGTTTGGAGTTTCTCTCTCTGTCTTTGTGTTCCTCCACCCCCCTCCCCACTGCCCCATGTGCACATGCTCTCTCTCTCTCAAATAAATAAATTGAAAAAAAAAAAAAGCAAACTTCTAAAAAAGACCCTGTTAAAAGGATGAAAAGACAAGACACAGATTGGGAGAAAGTAGTTACAAACCAAAACATATGAATAGCAGAAAGTACTGCAAACCAAACATCTGTAAAGGACCATAAAGAATTCTAAAAAAAATCAACAGTAAGAAAACAATCTAATTATAAAATGAGCAAAAAGGATGCCTGGGTGGCTCAGTAGTTTATGCATCTGCCCTCGGCTCAGGCTATGATCCCAGAGATGAGCTCCTTGCTCATCAGGGATCCTGCTTTTCCTTCTGCCTGCTACCCCCCCCAACCCCCGGCTAGGCTCTCTTTCTCTCTCTCTGACCAAAAAAAATAATAATAATAAAGGCAAAAGAAATGAAAAGACATTTCTGGAAAGATGACATACAGTAGCAAATAAAAATATATTTAACATCATTAGTCATTAGGGAAATGTAATTTATGCATTCATTATTCATAATTATAATGCAATCATTAGCCATTAGGGAAATGTAAATTAAAACCACACTGAGATTTCAATATACTTCTATGAGAATGGCTAAAATAAAATATAGTGATCAAACCAAGTGCTGGCACAGAAACTGGCTCTATCACATATTGCTGGTTGTAGTGTAAAACAGTACAACTACTCTGCAACATAATTTGGCAATTTCTTAAAAATACTGAACATACACTAACAGCAATCAACACTCCTGGGCACACACAGGTTGCATGCATGCACACACACACACACACACACAAGTGCATATAAAACTGAAATCTGAATCTGAATAAAGTCTATTGATTGTACCAAGTTCAATTTCCGGGATTTGCTATTATTGTAACCACTGGGGGAAACTGGGTGCAGAGGACACAAGATCTCCCTGTATTATGTCTGCAGTTTCCTGTGAATCTGTAATTATTCCAAACTAAAGTTAAAAAGGAAAAACAAATGCTGTGAAAAATGTTAGGTAAATCTTACCAATTTGGGGATTAAAGTTATCTTTATTTAGCAAGCTTTTTATAGATTGTATAAAAATGATCATTTAAATATTTGAAGGATTGGTAGAAATTGTAAAAATTCATCTAAGAATAGTGCTTCTTTCAAAATGCAGTGAAGGCAAAGAAGCATGTGGTGGCAGGGTATGTGGACGCCAGGTGCCTCTGTAGATGCTCCCTGTTTCAGGAAGGCAAGTAGCATAGTTCTGAGAGTCCTGACAAAGTGGCATTTCTTTCCAGAGTCCTGTGTCTGGCCCTCAGCTTTTCAGCCCCAAACCTGATTTTCTTGCGGATTGGATTCTCCATTAACTGAGCTCACAAGACTGATGTGCTATGAATGACAATCTCAGCCACACTCAAATGTACCAGAAAAGCCAAATTTCTCTCTGTTCTTTAAATCAGTTTTCTTTGGGGCGCCTGGATGGCTCCGTCAGTTAAGCGGCTATTTTTGGCTCAGGTCATGATCCTGGGCTCCTGGGATTGAGCCCCCGGCATTGGGCTCCCTGCCCAGCGGGAAGCCTGCTTCTCTCTCTGCCTCTGCCTATCGCTTCCTCTGCTTGTGCTCTCTTTCTCTCTCTCTGACAAATAAATAAAATCTTTTTTCAAGGGACGCCTGGGTGGCTCAGTTGGTTGAGCCACTGCCTTCGGCTCAGGTCATGATCCCAGAGTCCTGGGATCGAGTCCCGCATCAGGCTCCTTGCTCAGCGGGGAGCCTGCTTCTCTCACTGCCTCTGCCTGCCTCTCTGCCTGTTTGTGTATACTCTCTCTCTCTCTCTGGCAAATAAATAAAATCTTAAAAAATAAATAAATAAATAAATAAATAAAATATTTTTAAAAAAATCTTTTTTCAAAAAATCAATTTACTTTGAACTCCAAACCCCCATCCTATAACCTGGAGGAAATGCAACCTAAGTAATTCTTTGCAAAGATGTCGCACAGATACCTACTATTGTAGTCGGAAGGGTACTCCCCAAAATGGTGACCATGGCTTTTGTGATACTTGGGACTCCATTGTCTTCAGTGTCTAGAACGCAGCCTGCCTGTGAACTTCACGCAGCCTTTTTTCCCTTGCGGTCTCGCACCTTTTCGGGGTCTGAGATATCCTCCTCCTCCACCTCAGGGAAACTCCTACAGAATTACTTCTATAATATCCTTTCTTTCCCGGTCCTCCAAGGACACCCAGCATCATCGGATCGATCAGGTTAGCTTTTCCAGACAGTGGGAAAAACCATTAACTTGAAGCTATTTTTATTTTTGGTCCTGCCAAAATACCTGCAGTAATTACAAAGCCTCACTATCTTCTGAAACATGGGGGGAAATATAGGGAGACCAAAATAAAATTAGTATTTTAACAAATCATTCTGCCAAAACTACATTGAACCAGAAAAGCCATTTAATTAATCTGCAATAAGCAATGAATATCGCAGCAACAGGTCACATTCCTGTGGCTAGCCCATTCTGCTCTTTTTTTTTTTTTACTTTATTTACTTATTTGAGAAAGTGAGAGAGCACGCAAGAGACCACAAGAAGGGGGGCACGGCACAGAGGAAGAAGGAGAAGCAAACTCCCCCCTGAGCAGGGAGTCTGACATGGCATTGAATCCCAGGGCCCCAGGATCATGACTTGAGCAAGACGGATGCTTAACTAAGCTCTCCATTCTGCTCTCTTTAACATAGATATTCAAGATTTTAATTAGACTGTTGCTTGATGAGCCTAGAATTAGAACCAGAGAAATTAGAACAATTCAACATTTAAAGCGGTCTGGCTGAATGAATGAATGAATGAATGAATAAATAAATAAATAAATAAATAAATAATTGGGTCAGACTGTTTTAGTCTCATGTATCAATCCCACAATAGGGATACTGACGTCATGCTAAGGGAGTTGGAAACACTGGAAGTTCACTGGCTATACTCCCCTGGGTCCAAGCTCACTTTGGGAATGTCCTTGCCAGTGAAGTTGCAATATTCAGAGGCATTTGGCTAGGACTCACTCTCCCAGGAGACCACTTGGATGAACACCACGACCATTTGTCCTAGAGGCTGTCCTTTTTTTAATGCTTCCACAACTGACCTCCTCTTTCATCAAATAACGGGCCAGTTCTGCTTGGCCTAGGATTCACGTCTCTTTGAGATAATTTTGTACAGATCTGTTCCAATCAGTTGCACAGGGACTTTAGATTGAACTCTCAAAGAGCCATATAATTTCTTTGTTCTTGGGTTACTCCTCCCATACCTGCCACATCCTGATAATGGTATATATAAAACTATATTAGATCTTCAGTGTGGGATTCTAAACACAGAAGCATCCACAATAATTATCTTAATTTTTTTTTAATAATTGTATTTTTCTTTTTAAAGATTTTTTTAAATTGGGGGATGGGTTAAAGGGAGAAGCAGACTCCCTGCTGAGCAGGAAACCCCATGCGAGATTAGATCCTGAGACTCCAGGATCATGTCCTGAGCCGAAGGCAGTTGCTTAACCAACTGAGCCACCCAGGTGCCCAAAATAATCATACTTAAAAAAAAATTACAGGGGCGCCTGGGTGGCTCAGTTGGTTAAGCTCAGGTCATGATCCCAGAGTCCTGGGATCTAGTCCCGTATCAGGCTCCCTGCTCCATGGGGAGTCTTCTCCCTCTGACCTTCTCCCCTCTCATGCTCTCTCTCACTGTCTCTCTCTCTCAAATAAATAAACAAAATATTTAGAAAAAAAAATTACATCATGGTAACCATTGAAGAATAATTGTTAGTATGCATGATGATGGGTGAATTTGCTGGATACAAACGATCCAATAATAATGTCACTGAAATCAGATTTTTAAATGTTGAGTACATACTGTTAAGTATCAAGTGATTTCACTGTAAATGTTCCTAGGTGTTTAGGTTTTAGTGGGTAATGATATCTTTTTTGGATTATTGTATTTTATTGTGTTGTGTGATTATTATTATTGTACTGTGTTGAGATATCTATATATTATTATACTGTGCTGAGATATCTAGTATATTTTATACTAGATTATGAATAATCTAGTATAAAACAAGCAAGTCCATGACATCTCCTCCCACTCTTTGCAGAGAAATAATGGATGTTCTAACAAAAGTATTGTACTCTCAATTTGAAAGTGCTTAAAAGCAATCTTTAGGGTAATTCCTTACCTATATTATCTATGTGGATATTACAAATTATGACCCTATTTTCTACTTTATAGAAGAAAAAGAAAACATAATTAATAGTAATAGTAATAATAGATTTCAAGGTCATTTTTCCCATAAAATGTTTCAGTTGTATCACCCATGGCAGCATGAATAAAATTAAGACTAAGCTTATTTCCTCAAACTGTTTAGTTCCCTTGTATTCTCTAGTAACTTCTGCTTGCTTTTTATTTCCCTTTTGATCTAACTTTTCTTCTCTAGTTTCCTCAAAATGGCACAAGCAGGGTACTCCTCATTACTAATGAGATCTTCCCAATCTTAATCAATTCATTAAGTCCAATAAAGCAAGAAAAAAACACCAGCCAATTGGCCTCATGAATGATTTTGTAATAGCTTTATCTACGAAGATAAATAGATAGGCCATTAGCATGTTAGGGCTTCTGAGTAATTCCAGTATAATTTTAGGCTTCCAAAGGCAGTATATGAGAAAAATGAAGTTTTTTAAAGTTCGGTTCAACTAGTTTGGGGGTAAAACAGCATAATGTTTCTATCAAGTTGTGCTGTTTTATTTTGATTTGATTCCTTGACTACTTATGAAACATGAATGTTTATGAAATACATGAATATATTTACTTTGAGCTTTGCTTTCCTCCAACTCATACATACTGACCCTTTTTTATTTATGTAAACTTGAAATAATAATAAGCTAGTTGTGTTCAGCTCTGTCCTTTGAGATGAAGTGATGCAGTCATAGCCCCAGAGGGAAGTCATACGGTCTCCATTGCTCTCAGCATGATTACAAGTAATGACTGTGCTCAGAATCTTGTTCAGATGACCATTTCACCCAAGACACATTTTTGTGAAATACAGAACACTAGGCACTAGGGTAAGATGAGGCTTAGAAGAGTTAACATGTTTTGTTTCGCTAAGACAAGAATAGATCCAGTTCCATGTATCATTATTACCTACTGACTCCATCCCATTGCAACAGGATTGGAGCATCAGGACTGAATCTGTTCTCATCCTCCCAGCTCTGGCCAGAGCTCCTGTCTTGCGCACACTCTGTGACACTTGGCCAGAAGGAACCAAGGGCACAGGGAGAGCCGCCTACTGTTGCCATGTTGCATGAGGTGACAAGAATATCTCTTTAGGTTTATTTTTCACTGCAGGGAATTATAAAATCAGATTACTGCACAGAATGGGACTCACTCTAAGAGGCGAGAGTGAGATTTAGAAGCCTTTCAGCCCACTTACCAAATGCTTATAGTTCCCATTTCATTGTGGATGAAACAATAATAAATATTGAGCAAAGGAAGTTGATCCACATCCGGAGGATTGTATTAAGTCAAACAACAAAAGCTGTGCAGATCCCAGGCAATGAGTTTCATATTAAAATTCACAGCAACCCGTAGGCACATTTCATCAAAACCCTCAAGAGACACATTGTAGGGGCGCCTGGGTGGCTCAGTGGGTTAAGCCTCTGCCTTCGGCTCAGGTCATGATCTCAGGGCCTGGGATGGAGCCCCGAACTGGGCTCTCTGCTCAGCGGGGAGCCTGCCTCTCTGCCTACTTGTGATCTCTGCCTGTCAAATAAATAAATAAAATCTTAAAAAAAGAGAGAGAGACACATTGTAGTATATCTTTCTCACTGCTGACTCTATCATGAGTCTGGCTGACAAACCAACAGGAATCACAAAAATCAGTATTTTTTTTTTTAATCAGTATTTTTCTTTTAACAACATAGCAGATCTAGGGACCTATCAGATAGTGTTGTCCACAGAGCAGTATCAAGGCATTATTTCTTATAACAAAATTTAATTTCACATTTTATAGCAAGTATCTTTTTTTTTTTTTAAGATTTTGTTTATTTGACAGAGACAGAGAAAGGGCACGTGAGCTGGGGGGGAGGGACAGAGGGAGATGGAGAAGCAGACCCCCACTGAGTAGACAGCTGGATGTGGGTCTCAATCCCAGGATCATCCCCACCCAGGGACCCCTTATAGCAAGTATCTTCTAAAGAAATCTTCTTAATTGATCTTTTAAATCAATTAGGCTGAGTGTGAGGGAAAGTAGATCAAAATAGTTATTATGCAGTCTTAGTATTTTTAAACCTTGTTTTATCTTTGGGGATTTTTAATTTATGTGTGGTTTATAATATATCTATGTGATATGTGTACCCAGTGGTATGCTGGTAAGTCAGCCCTTCAAATAAGTAAAGTCTTGGTTTATAGCCTTTGACAATTTCCATGCTGTAAATACTCCCACCATGGCCAATTTCAAGCCACCCACACGATGCCACTGAACACGAAGTTGGGAAAAGATATGCACATGTAGCTCTAGAAAGTCAGTACCAACAAGTCCCACCTCACTGCTATATCTATACATAGGTGTATACACACATATCTCTACACACACACATACATACACATACACACGCGCACGCACACACATATACATACATGTATGTACACATATATACTTATACACACATATATAAAGATATGCATGCACACAAAGCACATACTCCTTTGGGTATGGGTATGTATACACACACACCACACACACACACACACACACACACACATGCGCATGGGCATGAAGAAGCCTACAGAGTAGAAAGACTGAAGGCAGTGCCCACTTTGAAATCCCACCTCTACCAATCCATTTCTAGTTATGTGAGTTGGGAAAATCACAATGTTTCTCGGTTTTCCTCTTTTGCATTATGAACATAATTATACCATTTAGGAGGTACATTATGCAGATTAAATAAATTAATATGTGCAAAGTATTAACAGTAACATGTAAGTGCTGTATAAGTATCGGCTATGATTATTGCTGCTGCTACTAATATTATTACCTACATATGACTCTATGTGTGTGCATATACATGTGTGTACACATAGATGTAAGGATTTGTCAGGATCTTACCCCTCTGAAGCAGCTGCGGCTTCCCTGCATCTCCTTCTCCACTCCCCAGCCTCTGTTCCATCTCTCCCTTCCTCTAATTTGCAGGTTCAGGTTAGCCTTGTAGGGATTAGACTCTGTCCCAAATAGAATCAGCAAATCTTTAGACTTGAGGAAGGACCTGTTCTGTTATGGGACCTTAAGTGTGCTGTCTTGCTATGTGCATGTCCCTCTCCATCAGTCAGTCCCTGGGGAGCTCCAAGAACTGGGTGTTTGGCTACCTACCTTCATTCCCCAGAGCATTTGAGCTCATGTAGTTTTCTCTCTTCTATTGCTTTCTGACTGGTGTCTTTTCTTTATCCTTGCTCTGAGTATATACCTGGATTTCTGGACTTCAACGGCTGGGTTTTGACCTCATGACCTTGCTTTGCTTTGGAACCCCAACTGATGATCTTGTTCTCAACCTTCCTCATCTCTTATCCATTTTTACTGCAATTCCAATTCTCTTGACCTGGGATATCTATAACTATCTTGGCCATTCAACCTGGGTTTTCCAGATAGTGTCAGTTTCAAATATTCTGTCCTTCTGACTCCAGTGCTTTGGTATATAAAGTATATTGCCTAGAGTATTTTTGATGCAGAAAGAACTACAAAACCCCATAGTTTTTTTTTTCTTTAATCCAGGAAAATCATGGTGGGTCTAACCTTTTAATTTCCGATACTGAAGTGACCCACTAGTCTTTTTTTTTTCAAGATCTTATTTGAGAGAGATAGAAGGAGAGAGAGGAAAGGAGTGTGGGGGAGGGGAAGAGAGTGACAGAGAAGCAGGCTTCCCGCTGAGCAAGGAGCCCGATGTGGGACTCAGTCCCAGGACCCTAGGATCATGACCTGAGCTGAAGGCAGATGCTTAACCAACTAAGCCACCCAGGTGCCCCAAGAAGTGACCACTATTCTTAATGGCCAGTCCCAATCCATGGTCCAAGCCCTACTACTCTATCAGACAGTAACATATTGTGTGGTGTAAGTGATTTGGAAAGAAGGCATAGCTCACAGGAACTATATAGTTCCTCATAGTTCACAAAAACTTTCTTGCTCCAGAATTCAAATAATGGCAGAAATGTCACACATTCTGTTCTCATTTTAAAAAGTTATTTACTCTATTTGTGTGTACATATTGTAATCATCTGGTATTTGTTGTCTGAATGTAATGGAGGCAAACAACTTTACTGTTCTCCTCCATTCCACCTCTTAGTGACCATATGTGTATTTTTTTTTTTAAATATGGAACGCTTCACGAATTTGCGTGTCATCCTTGTGCAGGGGCCATGCTAATCTTCTCTGTATCGTTCCAATTTTAGTATATGTGCTGCCGAAGCGAGCACTGACCATATGTGTATTAGCGGCTATCTCTAATGATGGCGTGCCCTGGTAAATTCCTCCGTAACTCAGAAAGTGGCTAAATTTCTGCGAGATCTAAAATCAGTGGTTGGAGCTTGGTTACCCCATCATTTCCCACTGATTCAAACTCTGCCAGCAGCTTCCCTGCCTTGCCAGGCATTGAAAGGCAAGTTCTTGAAAATATTCCCTCTGAGAAAACTGAAAAATTCACATTTCCCCTAGAATTCTAAGTAATAATTATCTCTCAAAATCAATGTATTCTATTGAAAGGGAGTAGAAGCATTCTAGCATGATTTGACGATGGTAGCTGTGGTGGGGTGGTAGGGGGTGGGACACGGTAGGAAGAGGAAGGTCATAACCAAAAATCCTTTTTTCTTTAGAAACTCCCATGCAAGCAAATCTTGGGTCCCTCTCTTCAGAAATGAATCATTTTAGCAGTTTAAATAAAACTCATTCTTTTCTACTTACTCCCCTTTATTAAAAAAGAAAAAAAAAGAGTAAGGTTAGATGGGGTACTGGGCTGTCATGAAGCACCGTTTTATACCACCTTTCTCACTGACTTTCCTGATGAACCCTTACAGGGTCTATAGATAGAATTCAGGGTGCCAGTGAATTTGGAAAGGAAAAAATTACATCATTACTAATTGAAATTTAGCATTTCATTCAGCACCTCCCAACATCTCCTCTATCTGTTACTTCTTCCCATTTGTAGGCTTAAATATGCCATGTAGTCCTTTGATTATTACTACAGACAAGAAACCACAGAGTGTTAGTAGGACTTGCGACTTTTCACCAAAAGAAACCAGATATTTTATTGCTTTTACATTTGTTGCTGATTTATCTCAAAGTACCATAACCATTCATCACTACTTCAAAATCATGGTAGTTAATAGATTTGCTGCTATAACTTAAAATTTCATGTGTTAATAAGAAAGCACATATCTTACAATATCACATATTTGTTTTTTAATATACTGATGACCACATTTTGATAGAATTGGTTTCCTTTGGGTTCTTATGTATCCTATTTTTTTAAAAGATTTTTATTGAGATATAATTCATATCACATAAAAATTCATTGAAAGTGTACAATTCAATGGCTTTACTATAGTCACTGAACTATGCAACCATCATTATAATCTAATTTTAAAACATTTTCATTACCACAAAAAAGAAACCCATTCTCATTAGTTATCACTTTTCACTCTCCTCCTTCTAGCCCCCAGCCCTAGGTAACCACTAATCTACTTTCGATTTTTATAAATGTGCCTATTCCAGATCTTTCATATAAATGGAATCATACAATATGTGGTCTTTTGTGACTGGTGTCTTTCACTTAATGTAATGTTTTTTAAGGTTCATCTGAGTTGTACCATGGATCAGGACTTCATTTCTTTCTACTGTCAAAACATATTCCATCGCAATAGATATACCATGTTTTTATTCACACTGGTGGAAATTTAGGTTGTTCCAACTTTTTAGCTATTATGAATAATGCTGGTATGAGCATTCAAGTACAATTGTTTGTGTAGATGGGTGCTTTAATTTATAATGGGTTTATACCTAGAGTTGCTGGGTCATAAGGTAATTTCATGTTTAACCTCTTGAAGACTTGCCAGACTGTTCTCCAAAGTGGTTGTACGATTTTATACCACCAGCAGTGTTTGCCAGTTTTGATTTCTCAATATTCTTTCTATCTCTTGTTGTTGTGTATCTTTTTGTTTATAGCATTCTAGTAGGTATGAAGTAGTATCTCATTGTGGTTTTGATTTGCATTTCCCTAATGGCTAATAATGCTTCAGCATTTTTTCATGTGGTTATTGTGGAGTCTAAACAGAGTGTCCCTCGATCGGATGGGGACCCCCAAATGTGGGGCAACAACAGAGTGGAGGCCAGTGGCAGGGGCAGTGAAAGGATTCACCTAAGGCAGAACAAAGGAGACAGAAGTCTATTGAACATACCACAGGGGAACAGCAGGCAGAACAGTGGCAGGAAGGACAGCAGAGAAGAGGCTGTCTGCAATGAAGCAGTGGGTGGGGGCTGTTTTTAAGGTGGGGAGGTGAGGAGGTATGGCAACATATGGAATTCTCCCTTTTTGGTAACTGTGCCTGGTTGTAAGTAGCCCATTGGTTAGTTAGGGTCTATGGATATCTGGAGGTGGGTGGGCCTGATGGGTGTTTTCTACATTCCATTGCTGAAGCCCTTTTGCCAGCTATAGGCCATTTGTATTCCTTTTTTTTTTTTTTTAAGATTTTATTTATTTATTTGACAGAGTGATAGAGAGAGAGCATGAGAGGGGAGAAGCTCAGAGGAAGAAGCAGAAGCTCAGAGGGAGAAGCAGACTCCCTGCTGAGCAGCGAGCCCGATGCGGAACTTGATCCCAGGACTCCAGGATCATGACCTGAGCCAAAGGCAGTTGCTTAACCAACTGAGCCACCCAGGCGCCCCTTGTATTTCTTTTTTGAAGAACTATCTATTCAAATCCTTTCCCCATCTTTAATTGGATCATTTGCCATTAACTGTTGAACTGTAAGAGTTCTTTATATATTCTGGATAGAAGTTCCCTATCATATGTATAATTTAGAAATATTTCCCCCATTCTGTGGGTTGCCTTTTCAATGACTTGGTATTATTTGCAACAGAGAAGTTTCTAATTTTAAAGTAATTAATTTTAATTTAAATTTTTAATTTTAAGTGGTACAATTTACCTTTTCGCTTTATGGCTTGTGCTTTTGATGTCATATCTAAGAAATTGTTGTCTCGGTAATGATTGCACAACTCTGTGAATATACCAAAAACTATTGAATTATATTTTAAATGAGTGAATTATATAATATGTGGCTTAATTTAAAAGAGATACCTTTTAAAAATAGCAAAAGAAAAGAAGAGGTAGACTGAGAAAAATCCAGACTTTGTTGTCACCATTAGGTCATCTCTGTACATATACCAATAAATCCTCCTTATTGTTTAAAAATAAATAAGTGGGGCACCTGGATGGCTTGGTTGGAAGACCATTCAACTCTTGATCTCCGGGGTTGTGAGTTCAGGCCCCCACAATAAGTGAAGATTACTTTTTAAAAAAATTAAAATCAATAAATCAGGTCCTAAAATTAGACCATGATAATGGTTGCACAACTCTGTAAATATACTAAAACTGTATATACTTTAAGTAGATGGACTTTATGGTATATATAGATTATATTTTGATAAAACTGTTTTAAAAAAGGCAGAAGAAACCATTCCCTAATCTACAGTTACTCAAGTTTACTCATATTTTCTTCTAAGAATTATATCATTTTAGTTCTACTAGGTTTTTGATCCATTCTGAGTTAATTTTTGTTTATGGTGTGAAGGAGTCCAACTTTATAAATTTGATTTTATGCCCTTAAAAAAAAAAAGATTTTATTTATTTATTTATTTTAGAGGGGGAGAGAGAGAGCATGAGCAGGGGGAGGGGCAGAAGGAGAGAGAGAAAAAGAATCTCAAGCAGACTCCCCACTGAGCACGGAGCCTGATGCAGGGCTGCATCTCAGGACCTGAGATCACTACCCCAGCCAAAATCAAGAGTTGGTGCTTCAAGGGACTGAGCCACTCAGGCAGCCACTTTGCCCCTCCCAATGCTCATGCGCTCTCTCTTGCTCGCTCGCTCTCAAATAAATAAATAAATAAATAATTTTTTTGTTTTGTTTTAAAATTTTTTAAAAGATTTTATTTATTTATTTGAGAGAGAGGTCACAAGTAGGCAGAGAGGCAGGCAGAGAGAGAGAGGGGGAAGCAGGCTCCCTGCTGAGCAGAGAGCCTGAAGTGGGGCTGGATCCCAGGACCCTGAGACCATGACCTGAGCCCAAGGCAGAGGCTTTAACTCACTGAGCCACCCAGGCACCCCAAGAACATTATTTTGAGAGGGAGTCCATAGGTTTCACCAGATGACAAGGTGATTCATGGTATAGAAAAAGTAAGAAATCTTTGCCTTAGAAATTGGACAATACTCTTAGTTCTCTGGGCCTCAGTCCCCTGTAAATTCATGAATGGGATTAAATTGGGAAGTCCCTTCCAGTTCTATGGTGCTTTTCATTGTGCAGACATTATGGGTAGAGATCAACGACTCTTTTCTTAAGAAAATACCGGTTGCTTCTAAGTACTTTTTTAAAGGAAGCCAAGCTCTGGAAATTACAAGAGGGCTCAGCCAGAGCTTTACGAAGTGTTTTAAGGGGTAGAGGTGACACAATAGGGGAAGGAAAAGCAGTCAATTGCCTGCAACAAGTAGCCAACAAACTGGGAAAAGATTTTTTTCCTTTGGTTTCAGCTGAATGCCAGCTTTTGGAAGGTCAATAGAACAGGCCAGATGAAAGAGTAATAGACACCCCCAAATGAGGGAGGGCATTGTTTGTACAAAGTTAGCAGGAGGAGAGATGCCAAGCATGCAACTGAGCCATTTGCACTAAAGTCATCGAAGGGGAAGAAAAATCCAGAAAATACAATCAAATCTTTACTTTTGCAATGATAAAGGTAATTTTACAATTGTTGCTCCATATAATTTACTTCTTTCTTAAATTTTAAACACAGTATAGAAGGTGTTACATATTGTTTGGGTCTCTTTCAAAATTAATCAAATAATTATGAAAAAAAATCATTTGCATTTTCAAAGTCTTTAGCATTAAAATCTATAAGCTACTTGATCATTGTCTATATGCACTGCAATTTTTCCTTAAATCTATTCCCCTACAACAGAACTACTGATAATAATTACAAAAAGGAAGCAAACCGTCTGCAAAAAGTTTGATTAAATACGGAGTTTAAAAAAGACTGGGATATTTGCATAAGAGCTAGCATGTTCTTCTGAAGCTTGTAAATTACCCTAATGCATAGAGCACGCTAAATTCTCCATGTTTTTGCAAATTTCGCATGTTATACATTGACATCCTTTTAAATTAACAGTACCTCTCCTATCAAGGTTGGGGAGAAAATCCTTAGAGGCTGGAGAGTTGGGACTTTCACTTTTCCTCTCCCCAGCCCTTTTTCCTCAGGCTTTTTCCCCTTTTCCAAGAAGTACCAACAGTGTGGGGAAGAGGAAGAGCGTGGGCAAAGAGGCAGCAGGGTTAGGGGGCGAGAGCCCTGCAGGCTAGTCAAAGGTCAGCACCGGAGGGACTGTCTGTGAGAGGACGAGGAAGCTGAACTTCTCATGAGCCAGCTCAACTGGAGGGCAGCCAATCCCCGTCTCCTTCCTGGGCCCGCCTGGAGCTCTCCATGGCTGTTTGGCCCTACATAAAAACAAAAATACTCTGTAGAAATAGGGTCTAGTTTCACCTTTTTAGGTGAACAGACTGAGCCAGGTTTCAGCAGGGGGTCAAGGGACAGAGGACAGAGAGGACCAAACTGGTATTTGCTCTGTCAAAACTTACAGGCTTATTTGGAAAGACTGAAACTAAATAAAGACTTCTTATGAGCATAGGACTAGAGTTGTGAAATCTGGTCAAAGGGTTTCATGCAAGGATGTATATGTATATATATATATGTATATATATATACATACACACACACGTATGTATACACTCTCATGGTAATGGGGAAAAGTAAGGAAAATGCAATATTTTAATTAGGAAAGAAAGCTATTATTTTTCATAAATTCGTAACATTTCTCAAGCCAGCAATTTTCTTTTTATACTGGAATGCAGGAATGATGCTCCCAAGTTTTTGCCCCTCTCCTCAAAATGAAAAGGGAAGTAAAATTCTTTTCACAGAAATAAAAAGCACTTTTTTTTTTAAAGATTTTATTTATTTGTCAGAGAGAGAGAGAGCCAGAGAACACAAGCAGGGGGAGCAGCAGGCAGAGGGAGAAGCAGACTCCCTGCTAAGCGGTGAGCCCCACATGGGACTTGACCATGACCCAAACCGAAGGCAGATGCCCAACCAACTGAGCAACCCAGGTGTCCCTAAAAGGCACTTTTTAAAAAAGAGCATTAAACCAACATTAGATGACTTATTAGAAAACAATCTTCCCATTTAACTGGGTTTTTCTTCAGATTTTCTAAGAAAAATTGACCTCTACCTTGATGTGTTAGTTCCTTTTTTGCTTTCATAAATTGTTTTCTCAGATTTACTTCTTAGAGGAGTACTTTTTTATTGTTCTGTGAAAATCTGACTGTAATCCATCAGATATCAATTGTTAGTAAGGTAATATGTGTAAAACTGGGGGTGTCTGGGTGGCTCAGTCAGTTAAGCGTCTGTCTTTGACTCAGGTCGGGCTGACCCAAGTCGGGCTTTTCTCCCTCTACCTGCTGCTCCCCCTGCTTGTACTCTTTCTCTCTCGCTCTGTCAAATAAATAAATAAAATATTTTTTAAAAATTATGTGTGAAACTGAAAAACAAACATTTATGTCCAGAAATCATGGGCCTTTTGCTTTTTTTGCACTAAGGTGCTCTCAGCCTATATTCTGGAACTATGCATCGAAACATAAGTGATATCTCATCTCTCCTGAGGACATGATCTTTCCCAATGCCTGTCTGGTTCATTGTCTTTTTCATAGGAGGAGGAACACTGAAGAGTGGGTCCAACAGGGAGGAATGTTACCCAAGGTAGCCTGAGACAACATAGCTGGAGGGAGAGTCCCCAATTTTCATCATCCTATTTGTAGGGAGTCAAGGTCATGGTACAGAAGACAACCTTGTGTGTTTTTGGGCCAGGCAAATGCAGAGAGGTAAGTGGTGAAGCTGAGATCAGGTGAGTAAAGCCATGAACAGAGTGAGGTGGGTGGAGAGGGTCAAGGGTAGTGTTTCAGTTCTGAAGCTACGAACGGGAAGCGGGGCCAGAGTGCCTCTTTTATGTCAGCTGTTGAGAGATGTGCTGGTGCTTGGAGCAGACGCCCAGCACTCCAGGCTAAATATTGAAAATCAATATGTATACCGACCTATTTGCATTCACTCTTTTAAATACTTTCTTTTCATCTCAAAGCTGTAATAGTGTTTTATCCTTTCATTCTTTCTTCCACGGGTTCCTGTTTTTAAACTCCATTCTCTATAGTTCTAGGTTCCTTTGCATTTTTGGGGTTTGTTTTCTTTAAGGGCTTTGTGAAAGCTACACTTTTGCCTTTTTTCTTCCCTTTGTTCGTGTAGTCTGACCTGGAAACCAGGACTTTATGTTGGCCTAGATTTCTCAGGTCTCTAATCAACTCTGCAGAAAGTGAAATAGCTTGGCGACAGGCATAATAATAATAATTAAAAATAACTGTGAGCACAGAACTAAGAAATGAGATTCAAAAATAAGAAGGAAAGTGATAGTCCTAGGCTTTCATGCAAAAATATCTATTCTGGTCAACTTAGAAAGCACCCTTACAAATCAGTTAATAGCCATCTCTCAATGTGGAGAAAAGCAAAACCATTGGGAAATACTGCCTTCAGGAGTAAAGTTTGCTTTGTGTATTACCTTCTGGTGGAATGCCCATATACTAACCAACCTTTGAAAAGCATGATGAAAACAATGGCTGCCACTAGTAAGATTTCCAAGGGTCCCTGTAAAACATAGAGTAGATTTGTTTTGCTGGGACAACTCCTTCGTAGAAGTTCTCACTTAAATCCATGCATGGTCATTTTCTATCTCCCATTTATGTATTCTTGTTTGTAGAACGCAGTCTCGTCAACGAGTTATTTTAAAAAGTACTTTTTAAAGTTACCCACACCCTAAACAGCAGAACTGCTGTGTGTATACAAATGCTCTGGAAAGGCACAAGTCAGGTATTGGGTGTAGGCACAGGACAGACCGCATCGTCTGCCTTGGCAGCCCTGTCCTCACCTGCAGGCTGCCCACACACACTCCCTTCCAAACGGTGCTCTTCTGATGCCAATTGGCTAGCTGAGCCACTCTGGGAGGAGGCCTATGGGAGGAGAAGGGGGGAAGGTGATGCAGAGAAATATTTTATAAACTAAACTTTAAGCTTTACATTTGATTTACTCTTTCGACCGATTCACACTGTAAGTCCCATCTCTTAAAAACCTTGGATACTGAGGAGTTAAAGGCGTATGGAAGCTGGTGTAGCCCGGGGCTGCCATCCAAGGCCGGCAGAAAAGGCAGCAGGAAGGGTTTGGTTCTGGCTAGGCTACAGACAGGCCATCTGGATGCAGGGAAGGCCTAGAATGCCAGAAACAGCTTTTCTTTTTGGTGTTAGGCTTCATTAAGTTCAGCCTGGGGAGAGTCTTTTTGGTTTGAGACCCAAACTGAGAGTCTTCTTTGAATAGGGATTTGATATTTTGAATTTTATGGAGCAAAACACCCACTACATACAGCCTTTTGGTAAGGAAAGTCACAAAAAGCAATGTACATGAGTAAATATATTTTTAAAAGTATTCAGACCAGACTCCTAGATTTATAAATACACAGAAAGTATGTGTAGTCTTTAAATAATTTTGATAGGAATAGATAAATCTGAGTAGGTTGTCTGAAAAGAAAAAAAGAAAACCTCTTGGTTTTTTAAAAAAATATTATACCAGTCTGTGATTCTGATAAAGAATTATTTTATTGTTTTTCCTATAGTTCACCTGGAAAGCAGCTTCACCACACTGGAATTACTTTGAGGTCTTTAAAATTATTTTTCTTCTCCATTTTTGTTTTATATTTAATTATATTACATTTGGCATAAAGTTGGCATGGGCCAGTTATAATTCCTTTCACAGGAAATTTTCTTTAGTAAAACTGAAAGAAGAAAAATTGCTGCAGGGAAATTATAGCAACTTCCTACTCTATATCACGCATGAACATACACTCTTTTGGAAACCACCCTCTTTAAAAGATATGATCTATTCTTCCCTAGCTATAGCAGTATGCTTTATATTTGTATGTGTTATTCTTAACAATTAAAGGAAAAGGTGAATGTAAATTCACTTGGACAAAACAAAACAGGAAAGAGAATATTATCCTTAAGAGAATTCCTACCTTAAGGAAGAGAAAACGCACGTATCTTTCTGGGTGGGGAAGGGGGGGGAGCGGCGGGCAGACTTTTTCCTCTCCAAGGCATTAATTGCCACCTAGCAGCAGAGAAGGGAATTGCGCACTGGACTTCAAGTCAATCGGTTTTAATTTTTTTTTTAATTTTTTTTTTAATTTATTTGTCAGAGAGAGAGGGAGAGAGAAAGAGTGAGCACAGGCAGACAGAGTGGCAGGCAGAGGCAGAGGGAGAAGCAGGCTCCTGCCGAGCAAGGAGCCCAATGTGGGACTCGATCCCAGGACGCTGGGATCATGACCTGAGCCCAAGGCAGCTGCTTAACCAACTGAGCCACCCAGGCGTCCCTTGTCAATTGGTTTTAAAGGGGAAGTTACTTTTTTTTTTTTTTAAGTAATCCCTACACTCAACATGGGACTTGAACCCATAACCCCAGGATCAAGAGTTGCCCGCTCCACAGACTAAACCAGCCAGGCACCCCTAAAGGGCATGTTACTTTTTTTTTTAATTTATTTATTTATTTGTGAGAGAGAAAGAGGAAGTGTGAACGAGAAAGAGAGAGAGAGAGAGAGGACAAGCAGGGGGAGAACCAGGTGAGCAAGGACCCTGATGGGGAACTCAATCCCAGAACCTGGAGGTCATGCCCTGAGCCGAAGGGAGACACTTAACCGACTGAGCCACCCAGGCGAAAGGCATGTTATTTTTATCATGACCAGTATTTGAAGAATAATTAGCCTACTCGTAGATTAGGGATTGAATTTTTTTCTCTCTTGTCATGAGGAAACAAAAAGAAATACAACAAATGAAAAATTTTGGCTTATTGATAAGAATGCTCTTTCCATCACAAAATGTCTTGGGTTTTGTTGTTGTTGTTGTTGTTATTGTTTCTCAATGGTTACCCCTGCCACCTTAGCAATAGGCCAAAAGGAAAGAAAGGCTGAACTCACTCTGGGACTAAAAAATGCTGGATTTGGCTTATTAAAGGTAGAACTGGGTGTAGGCATCTTTATTTTAAAGATCTTATTTATTTATTTGACAGACAGAGATCACAAGTAGGCAGAGAGGCAGGTAGAGAGAGAGGAAGGGAAGCAGGCTCCCCGATGAGCAGAGAGCCTGATGCGGGGCTCAATCATGGGACTCGGGGATCATGACCTGAGCCAAAAGCAGAGGCTTTAACCCACTGAGCCACCCAGGCGCCCCAGAACTGTCTGTTTTTAATATGGAAAGTTATTTCCCAAATAATCTTGGGGTGAATTTCTATTAAAAAAAGGATCAAAATGGATTTTATTTGCTTAGGATGATAAGAGGTTTATTTTAAAAATTAGAAGATATCTTCCTATAAAGCATGAAATAATTTCTAGACCAATGATTATTGAAATCTGTCGAAGAAGGACATCCTTATTTCAAACTTTACCATGTGTCTACTTTTATAGCAGTCAGACATACTGAATGCCAAAGCTTTAAAGGAGTCTCTATCCTTGTATTTCAGAGATCTTGGCAACTAAAATAAAAGTAACTTCTTTCTTCAAAGAAGACCTACAGGTGGCCAACAGACACATGAAAAGATGCTCAGCATCACTCATCATCAGGGAGATGCCAATCAAAACCACAATGAGGTATCACCTCATACCTGTCAGAATAGCTAAAATAAAAACACAAGAAACAACAAGTGTTGGTAAGGATGTGGAGAAAAAGGAACTCTTGTATGCTGTTGGTGGGAATCCAAACTCATGCAGCCACTGTGGAAGACAGAATGGAGGTTCCTCAAAACATTAAACATAGAACTACCCTACAATCTAGTGATTGCACAACTGGGTATTTACACAAAAAAATGCAAAAACACTAATTCAAAGGGATACATGCACCCTTATACTGCCCATGTGCCCACTGATTGATGAAAGGATAAAGAAGATGTGAGATATATATATATATATATATATATATATATATATATAATGAAATAATGTTCAGCCATCAAAAAGAATGAAATCTTGCCATCTGCAACAACATGGATGGAGCTAAAAAGTATAATACTAAGCAAAATTAGTCAGCAAAAGACAAATACTATATGATTTCACTCATATGTGGAATTTAAAAAACAAAATAAATGAGCAAATGGAAAAAAAAAAAAGAAATAGACTCTTTCTTTTTAAAACTAAGCTTTATGCCCAACGTGATGCTTGAACTCACAATCCTGACAGCAAGAGTTTCATGCTCTACCAATTGAACCAGCCAACCAAGATATAGACTCTTAACTATAGAGAACAAACTGATGGTTACCAGAGGGAGGTGGGTGGGGGGAAGGGTGAATTAGGTGATGAGGATTAAGGAGTATGTTTCTCATGATGAAAAATAAGTTACATTTTTAGCCAGGAACTTTTTTTCAACTTCTTAGCTTTTGAAGTTCTCCTAAATATTTAATTTTGCTTGAATCTCCTTTGAAAAATGTTTATTTTATTTATTTATTTATTTTTTAAAACTGTGCTTTTAAAAAAAATTTTGTTTATTTGAGAGACAGAGAGAGCATGAGCAGGAGGGGCAGAGGGAGAAGGAGAAGCAGATTCCTTGCTGAGCAGGGACCCTGAGATTATGACATGAGCTGAAGGCAGACACTTAACTGATTGAGCCACCCAGGAGCCCCATTACTTTATTTATTTATTTAAGATACTATATATGGGGGAGGGAGTCACTCACTGGACACTTCAGTTTGCCACTTTTTATTTAGCTAAATAATAGGTACTGTTACTGTATAGATTCTACGAGTATATTATCACCAAGGCAACCAGCAACATTTTGGAAGACAAATGCTGGTTTAAAGATAATAGTAGTAGCTAATATTTTATTGACCATTTATGACCAATATTTTATTGACTCATTTATTTACCATGAGCCAGACAGTGTGTTAAGCACTTTAAATAAAAAGTTCACTTAGTCATCACAATAATCATAAAAGATACTAGCCAATATTATCTTTATTTTATTTTTAAAATTTTTTAAAAGATTTTGTTATTTATTTGATAGACAGTAAGTGAGCACAAGCAGGGGGTGTGGCAGGCAAAGGGAGAAGCAGATTCCCTACCAAGCAGGGAGCTTGATGTAGGTCTTGATCCCAGGACCCTAGGATCACGACCTGAGCTGAAGGCAGACATTGAACTGACTGAACCACCCAGGTACCCCTTAAAGATTTTATCTGCACCCAGTGTGTGGCTGGAACTCAACCCCAATATCAACAGTCACGGGCTCTACCAACTGAACCAGCCAGAAGCCCTGGTGACTCCCAATTTTAGATCTGCAGCCTCCATTTCTCCACTGAATTCCAACTCACATGTCAACAAACTATGCCTCAACTCCACTAGACAGTCCAGCAGATATCCCAAAGTTGAAATAAACAAAACTGCCTCCTCATCTCCCCCCCACCCAAAACCTGCTCCTCCCATCTCTCCTTCCGTACAGTTCACTGTAACTCCATTCTTCCATCTGCTCAGGCCAGTAACATTCATCATTTTGAAACCTCTCTTTCTCTTACCTACCACATCCAATCCATCAGCAAAGTCTTGTTGGCTCTGCCTTCAGAACAGAGGCAGAATCCAACTATGTCCCACCATCTCAGCATTACAACTCTGGGCGAAGCCACCATCATCTCTAAGAGCCTTGATCTTATTAGCCTGCTTGGCCCTCTATAATCTGTTCTCAATACATGGGTCAGGACAATCTTTTTTAAATGTCAGTCTTGGGGCACTCGGCTGGCTCAGTCGGAAGAGCTTGGGACTCTTGATCTTGGGGTTGTGAGTTCAAACCCCACATTAGGGGTAGAGATTACTTAAAAATAAATAAACTTAAGAAAATGAAAATAAGGGACGCCTGGGTGGCTCAGTCAGTTAAGCCACTGCCTTTGGCTCAGGCCATGATCCCAGGGTCCTGGGATCGAGTCCCGCATTGGGCTCGTTGCTCCGCAGGGAGCCTGCTTCTCTCTCCGCATCTGCCTGTCACTCTGCCTGCTTGTGTGTGCGCGCTCTCTCTCTCTCTCTCTGACAAATAAATAAATAAATAAAATCTTTTTATAGAGAAAATGAAAATAAAATGTCAGTCATGACATTTCTGTACTCAAAACCCTCTAGTAGCTTTCTATCTCTCTCAGAGTGGTGTCTTTACTGTGGCCTATAGGCCCTATACTACCTGTAATCTCCAACCCATTTGTTCTCTGATTTTATCTCATTTTATTCTTCCTCTGGAATTTTTGTCTGTTTACTGAGGTATTCTTAGTATCTTAGTGATAATGTTTAGAATATAGTAAGATCAATAATTATTTATTGAATAAATGAAAAATACCTGATTCCTTGGGAGAAGATATTTGCAAATGACAGTACAGACAAAAGGTTGATATCCAGGATCTATAAAGAACTTCTCAAACTCAACACATGAAAAACAGATAATCGTATCAAAAAATGGGCAGAAGATATGAACAGACACTTCTCCAATGAAGACACACAAATGGCTATCAGACACATGAAAAAATGTTCATCATCACTAGACATCAGGGAGATACAAATTAAAACCACATTGAGATACCACCTCACACCAGTTAGAATGGCCAAAATCAGCAAGACAGGAAACAACGTGTGTTGGAGAGGATGTGGAGAAAGGGGAACCCTCTTACACTGTTGGTGGGAATGCAAGTTGGTGCAGCCACTCTGGAGAACAGTGTGGAGGTTCCTCA
>PISX010023073.1:0-30471 GCA_004024625.1 Mellivora capensis
TGAAAATTTCAGAAATTTCTAATGAAGTTAAGCTTATGCTCACCCTATGACCCAGAAATTCCATTTGAATTTCAAAAAAGAAACAAACACACACAAAAACACTAACAACATATGTCCACAAAAAGACTGGAAGAATTGATGTTCAATTGCAGAGTTATTGATTAAGAAAAGTTTCCTTTAATCTTGAAACAATTCGATATCCATCCACAGGTGAAGGAATAAACACATTATCATCTATTCCCACAAGGGACCATTGCACAGGAATAAAATGAATAAAACATAAGCACCATAGGGAATCTCAAGAACATTATGTTGAAAGAGAAAAGTTGGATACACCTAAGAACATACTGTATGGTCTGATTTTTTATGAAATTTTAGAGGCAAAATCATTTTATGATGATAGAAATCATTACAGTAGTTGGCTTGAGCTGGCAGAGATTGATTTAAAAGAAGTATGAGGGTACTTTCTGAGGAGGAAAAATGGTCTATATATGATGAGGTAGTTGTAACATACGTGTATATATTTTCCAAAAACATCGAACTCTACCCTTAAAATCTGTTCATTTCATTTTGTGTGAATATTAACTGAATAACAAAGATTATTTCAAAAACTAACAAATCAGACAATTTTATAACTCTGCCTAAAACTATTCAGTGGCTTTCATTGCTTTCTGAGGAAAATGCAATCCTGAACCAGTCCACTGAAGACCTAAAAAAATTGGCCCTCAAATCTTTCTGACCTAATTTCAAGTAATTTTTTCATTTTCTCTCACTGACAAGACAAATGCCTTTCAGTTTCATAGTGCACATCTCAAGACTTGGGTCCTAAAAATACTTCTCCAAACCCTACCTATCCATCCTCTACTTACTCTTCCAACCTATTCCAAATGCTATTCCTCTGGGAACATTTTCTTGACCTCTAAGACTTGGTGAGTTTCTCTTGATGTTATTTTAGTATCAAAAACTCATTCATATCTCATTATTATTCTAATTAAATAATTATTTAGTTAATACATGTTTTCTGTCTTTGATTTTCAGACTGGTTAGAGCAGAGACCCTACACATTTCATTTCCTTAATATATTTTAAAGTATGCAGTAATACACAAATATAATCTTATTTTTAAAAATACATTCAATAACACATTTCCATTCCATGGATTCTGACTCATGTTAAAGGCTCAGTGAAAATGTGAAAACTAATGGTACTAACAAAACATTTGATAATAAGGGATGCCTGGGTGTCTAAGTGGGTTAAGCCTCTGCCTTCAGCTCAGGTCATCATCTCAGGGTCCTGGGATCGAGTCCCGCATTGAGCTCTCTGCTCCGCAAGGAGCCTGCTTCCTCCTCTCTCTCTGTCTGTCTCTCTGCCTACTTATGATCTCTCTGTGTCTGTCAAATAAATAAATAAAATCTTTAAAAATATATATTTGGCAATGTGTTCTGAGCCATGACTAAGGAGAAAAAAACAAACAAACATGAGGGCAGGAAGTTGGGGAGGATAAATCTCTGTAATCACTAATGAGATAAACAATAATAAATAGAAATTGTTGAGATCAAGGTGCCTAGGAGTGATTCATTGGCATATTTCCTGGGAAACTGGTCACACTTATTATTAGAAGTCAGAATTGGGAATCAATTGGCAGACAGAAGATCAGCAGCTTCTGGAATTATAGTTGTGGGGTGGCAGAAACTTGGGACCTAAACCCTTACGTTCAAAATCCGAGGTGTTAGGCATCTGTCAAACAATGCAGCAGGAGGAAGCCAAACAAGTACCAGTGGGTCTTTTGTTCATTGTGTGGAGTGGGGTTAATTTGGTGAAAATTGGAAGATCACAATTCACTGTACTAAAATATAGAAAGAAGAAAGTCTATACTCTGGGAAATTTAGTATGTACCAGAGACATGGAATGGGTGAAGGTAAGTTTCTTGAATGAGCATGGCGAGACATCAGCTCAGGAGTTACATTTCTTGTAAAATATTACAGTTTTCTTATCTTGGCTACCAACATGAAATGGGACACTGTAACTTCAGGTGTAGCCCTGGTATTGCAAGTTTGCTGTCCTCACCATTGAATTTTGCTCTCCGTTTGTGAGCATTTCACCACATGGCTACCTATTTACAGTCAGTCTTTGAGGGTTTTTTTGTTGTTGTTGTTGGGTTGGGTTTTTCTTGTTGTTTTTTAATAAATTGGCTTGTTCACTAGTATTGATAGGCAGAATAATGATCTCTCCAACATAGTCATATCTTAAACCTCAGAATTTATGAATATGTTACTTTATGTAAAAAAGGTTATTAAAGTAGCAGATGGAATTAAAGGGGCTAATCAGTTGACGTTAAAATAGAGAGTTTAGCAGGTGGACACAATATAATCTTAAACATCCTTAAAAAGAGGGGGCGCCTGGGTGGCTCAGTAGATTAAAGCCTCTGCCTTCGGCTCAGGTCATGATCCTAGCATCCTGGGATCGAGCCCCACATCGGGCTCTCTGCTCCACGGAGAGCCTGCTTCCTCCTCTCTCTCCCTGCCTGCCTCTCTTGCCTACTTGTAATCTCTGTCTGTCAAATAAATAAATAAAATCTTAAAATAAATAAATAAAGAGTTCCTTTACAAATGGATGTTATCAACAGCGTCCAGAGGGAGAGAAAACATCTCAGGTGTGTAACGCATAGGGACACATAGATACAAACAGATGCAAACAACTTGTAGCCTTTGTTTCAGTCTTATTTGTGGAGAGGTCATGAAAGACCAGAGGCTCAAAATCTCCGCCTTGGCTGAAAACAAATCCAAGTGCAACATAGCATGACCACCTATGGATCCCATCCATCAGTTGTTCAGAAAAAAAAAAAATCCTTAAAAAGAGGCATAAGGTTTGGTCAGAGTGATATAGAGCAAGATCGACTTGACCCACCATTGCTGGCTCTGAGGACAGAAGAAGGGGAGTGTGGGCTAAGAAATGCAGCCAGCCTCCAGAAGCTAAAGAAGGCAAGAAAGTAGATTTCCCCCCTAGAGCCTCTGGAAAGGAATATAGCACTGTCAGCATGTTGATTTTAGCCCAATGAGACTATATCTGACTTTCGACCTACAGAACTGTAAGATAATAAATTTGTATAGTTTAAGCCACTGATCTTGATGTAATGTGTTTTATCAATAACAGGAAAGCTAAGACACTAATATATTTCTGAAAGCCAGAAAATTTTCCATTCCGACATGTAAAATCTGGAGACATTAACAGACGTGGCTTCAGGTTAGCCAAAAAGCTCCAGCTGCTCCTCATGACTACTCTGCCATTGCTTATGTTTTGGGGTACAAAATTGAATTCTTTCCCTTGGTGGAAGATAATGGGCATGAGACCAACTTGGATCATTAAAATCCATGAGCAGGACTGTTTACAGAGGTGTTGACTATTTTAAATTTTATAGCACAATGGCTAATGAAATTTTCCCCAAATCTCCTTCCATTATTCCTTTATGTTTTCCTTTAGCTATGTGTCATGACTATTTTCTCAACATAGTGGAGGAGGAGGAAGAGGGAACGAAAGATGAGGAAGAGAGGGAGTACATGAGGGGAGAGAGAATTGGAGAGAATGCATAGAAGAAAGCAACTCTACTAATAATTCTAATAACTTGCTGTGTAATCCTGTAAAATTCCATCTAGCTCTCTAGCTTTCAATTTCCCCCTCTGTGGAGTAAGTAGATTTAATTAATGGCCCCTATCACTCCTCTTATATTTCATATATTGCTATGTCAGTAGTTAAGGAGGAAATAAAGAAAACATGGTGAGATATACTGGGATAAACTTAGCAGACTGGGTTTTATCCAAGTTTCAAGTACTCTGCATTCCATTTCCTAATTTCAGGGATGTTTGAGGATCTTATAAAATAAAGACTAGGGTAAAATATTTAAACACTAGTTGTTCTATATGAATATCATGTCTCCAGTTCTTATCATGCTATGTTAGTATGTTATGGTATCTCTATTATCTACTACATGGTTAGTTTCTACGTTACAGGTTAACACCTTGCATTTATAACACTCCAATGTAGAAGAGAAGAATGGTGTAAATAAAGGATATCCAATTTTATTTAAATATACAGCAGAAACAATAATTTTCAATGATATTTAAAGTTTTTCTTTTAGAAGATTCTCATTTAGTTAGATTCGGTGTATATGTTGGCAAAGAACACAGGTGCAACTTTACACCTGCTGAGTCTAGTTCCTTCCCAGCTAAGTTTGTTCCCATCTAAGTTGTTCTTATGGGGATAATTTGAGCAGATTGAGAATAGTAATTGGAGTACAGGGATTTAGTCAATTAAAAAATATGTGGCATCCTTTCACTTTGATTAGCTAAAGCTTATAGGTGTTCTTTCTCTAAAATGTTACACCCACACACCAGTCTTCCATTTGAATAACCTGCATGCATAGACCTCTTCATGTAAATCTAAACTTTGTTCTTACACTCCTCAAATTTCTCTGATACATAATGTCTTTATTATGTCTTTGTATGCATAGTTTATATTCATTGTGTGAATAAGATACTCAAACCCCTGGGATTTCATTGAGAAAAAGGCTGTACCTAGAAAATGTAGGCATCCAAGGAACCGCTTAAACAGGAAGAAATACTCAAACCCAACAAAAAATTAGTGCATGGCCATTAAAACCTGATCTTTCCAAAGCCCATTAACAAAAACATTGATAACACAAATCCTAGTTGACACACTATTAATAAATAAAAATATTAACAACATATTTGGATAGCAGAATAAATATTTTATTAAAATAAAATCATTTGACTTTCCATCTATTTTTGGGAGAAATGCAATGCAAACCATAACTTCTATCAACAATGCAATTTGAATTACTCATTAATCATAGTTTAACAGAGTCCTATCAGCCAGTGTTTGAGGGCTGGTGAGGTAAAGTTACTGGTGATCAGGGAATATTAGATACATATTAATGGAAGAAATTAAGATAGTAGGTAATCTCAGGACAGAATCTGCCTTCCTCAAATGGATTTCGCTCTTCAACACGCTAATCAATAGAAGCCGTATCTACAGTCTGGCCAGTAACAAGATGAATGGAAACTCCTAGAAGGAAAATACGTTGGGTGACAGAAACTGGATCCATAGCTCAAGGAAGGGAAGGCATAGACTCTAAATCCCAGGGGTCTGAAGCCCTGGGATCTGCAACCCAGTGAGTAGCAGCTTCTGGATCCATAGCCCAGGGAATGGTAGCTGCTAGACCCAATGCCCACAGACCTGGGGTAAGCAGTCCAGCAGGGACTACAGAGCATGGAGGTCCTCGGGCGGTAGCAGAACGTCTGACAAGGTCTGGACACCACGCAGGATGTCTGGCACCTGGTGGGCTCACAGCAGGTGTCCTGACAGCCACTGGAGGGGGAGGAGCCCAGCTGGCAGGTGCTGGGAGAGCAGAGGTCAGTGCGGTAGACCAGGTTGCTGGGGTAAGAGCCACGGGAGGATCCTGGGCAGCACAGGTAGCCTCCAAGGGAGCGGGAGGAGAAGGTTCCAGAGCAGCAGCTGTAGGACATGTTGGCAGGAGATGCGGCTTCAGCTGAGTGACCGTGAGGAGATTCTGTGTTTGAATTTCATCTCTGGACTGGGGTGTTTATACACTCTCAGCCACGGGTGTGGTAATGTACATGGTCATTCTTCACACATTTGTGCACCCTCATTTGCATATGTGTAACTCAGTAATCTCTGTAATTGCAGATAAATAGTTTCCATATCTTGTATTTATGGGTGCTATAATTTTGGTGTTACAGCCAAAGTTAGTGAACTGCTCCTATGTCAGAAATGCTGTGACTGTTTGACATTAATGTTCATCCCGTCTCAGCCAGGAAAGCCCTTCCTTTCCTCTTGCCATACCCTTCATGTGTTTTATTCCTGGCAATAATGGGCACATACTTTTCTTAAATGGCAAGAAATGAAATATAACTATTTTTCTGCTTTGTCAATTGATCAGAGGTATAATTTGGCTTTAGTAGGAACAGACTAAATACTGACCTTACCTGTCACCATGTTTTCTCATTTTCCAAAATTATTGTCCAACTATATCCACATTCTATTACACAGTATGTCTCAGGTGCAATGGAAAGGGGCAAAAATGTCAGCTGATACAAATTAAATATCATTGATGGTTAAAGCCAGAGAGAAACCTGGACATTTATTTGGAGACATGGTTACAGTGAAGGACAGAGCCAAGACAGAGTCACAAGTGGAGATCAATCAGGGGCCTTAGGAAGAGAACCAAAGAGTTAAGTAATATGGAAAGGAAGGAAGGAATAATTGGGTTTTAGACTCAGTGTGTCTGATATGAGGTCTGTAATCTTAACAGATTCTCTCCATGTGCATATCAACTCTGAGACTTCCCTTCTCAGATCTTCAACTGGAGGAGGCTGATTTGACCAAGGGTGCCATGTGTGGCAGAGACATTGGATAAGTTCTGTCCTGGGACACATGGAACTTCTCTGATGGCTAATGACTGAGGATTCACCAATGTCCTCAGGGAGTTATTACTAGTCTGTGTGACTGCCTCAGGCACTGTGGTCAGATTTTACCCAGTCTGTCAGCTCTCCTTGCCTTCTTCACCCACTCATCCAACTCTTCTCTCACAGACATTTCCTGGGTAAATCTTTGTGCCTTTCATTCTATCTTGGTGTCAAGCCAACTCTACTCATGCCTTTCATCAATTTGGGTAAATTTTTAACCATAGTCTCTTCAAATATTGTTTCTGTCTCATTCTCATCTCTCTTTTTCTGAAATTCTAACTATAAGCAAAATACACTATTAAATAATGTTACATATGCCTTTTATACTCTTTTTTTTGTTTTCATTCTTTTTATCTCTTTATGCTTAACTTTGGGAATTTCTTTCTATTCCATCTCCCAATTCATTAATTGTTTGTTCAGCTCTGTTTCATCTCCTGAAAAAATACATCAGTTAAATTTTATGGATCAGTTATTATATTGTTAATTTCCAAAATTTCAATGAGGTTCTGTTGCATTGCTTTCAGTTTTCTGTCAAAATTCTCAAACATACCTTCATTTATTTAAATATAATTATTCATTGATAATATCTTCCTATTTCCTAATAGGTTAAATTCTTCACATAGATATTTTAATGTCTGATTTTGGTACATGGATCATGTATTTCAGATTCTATTTTCTGGTGTTCTCTTTTGTTTCAATCTTTTCTTCTCATATTTCTACTATATTTTGAGATCAGTAGAAATATATATGAAATACAGACACATGTATACACACACACACATACACACACACATACATCCCAGAATGATTTACTTTCCTCCAGAAAAAATTTACTTATGTTTCAGGCAGGCTGCTAGAATAAGGTCACCAGGATCCTAGATCACTTTAATCCAATCAGGGATTGAGATAATTCAAAACTGGGCTTCAGTCCTTATGAAGAGCTGCTTATTAGCACTTCAATTTTACTTCTAGGAATTGGCTCTCTAAGGTCTGGGATATTTGCCATGATCTCAACTCTGATAGATGCTGAATTCCAAATTTATTTCTTAAGCCCACTGAGTTTATGGAATTCTCTTAGCTTCTCGGTCACTACTTTCAAAATCAACATATAATTTTAAGAGATTAGCAACTCCAAATGGAAGCTTATTTCTTTTGACTTAAGTTCTGGCCCATATAGTACCTTCGGGACTCTGAAATACTTTGGTATTTCTCTGCAGTTTCCAAACAGAGGTGATGATGATGATATATTTTCACTGGAGTTTCTATTCTCATTGAGCAGAAGGGTTCAGTGTTTTAAGTAATGTTAACTTGCTAATTTTACATAATTTTGAAAGATATACTTATTTTAAAAATAAAAGGGAATGGTTCAAATTAAGTGAGGAGCTACAGTGAAGGTAGCCATTGAAAAGTCCTGTTGTAGTAGTTTCACTGGTAATAAATGACACCTTCCAAATTTCAGGAAACTCAAATGCCACAGTTGAGGGTATTCAACCTTTCTTTCCAAACCTGTCTCCTATTCCATACCTTATATGCTTTACATTGTGTCACAATATGATCTGAATTCACCATGTGACTTCACACCTTTCTGCTTTTCTTTTCCCATCTTATACTTCCAGATCTCATCTTATTCCTTTCCATATTTATTGTATCTCTGCTTTTCTAGTAATACCTCATTCCCAACAGAAGCTGTCACACCCAGCCTACATCCCCTGGGTAATCATCCGTAAACTCTGAAGTGTACTGATTACTGGGGAGTATCTATAAAATTCTGCCCAAGGACTTTTTCATTCCACAAGGGTTTGCTGTGCCCTGTGTGGGGAATTCTCCATAAGGATTGGGTTTCAGTTGTTTGCTGTGGTGCCTGGCTTAGTAATGCACCCCGCATTGCCTTCCTTTCATTGTCTGCCATATTTCCCACTCCCCTGCATGTAATTACTGGTATCCCCTCCAAAATAAATAACTCCCATTTGAACTCATGTTCTCAACCATTGTTTCTGGATAATTTATAGGAAAAAAATACATACTTGGATACCTCACTGATATGTTTATTGAGAAATCTTCAGTGTTTCTTCACCTTAAAAATGTAAATGAAATGATCCCTAGGGAGAAATACCAAGAATATATTACAGAGAGAAATGTGCTTTAATATTTCATGTACCACATTTGAGAAAAGCAGCCATGATATCTTTGTACAACAAATATATTTTCAAGAATACAGATTCAAAAGTCTTCTAATCTATGTTGGATAATAACACGTTTTGTCATTATACATAATAATACATAGTATTAGAATCTTTAAATTAAAAGTATTAGCTTTTGCTTATTGAATGTCTAACCTAGATAATTAGTAAAAGAAAGATCTCCAGCCTGTTATGCAATTTGAAGAAGAGCAGCAGGTGGGTGCCCAAAGTTGCGACTTTCAACTACGGATGAGATTCTGTTGGAAACATGACTCAAATATCAAAACAATTTTGTTCATAGCCTAGTGATGGGGCTTTGCAATGAAAAGACTAGATGTCGGGGTGCCTGGGTGGCTCAGTGGATTAAAGCCTCTGCCTTCTGCTCAGGTCATGATCCCAGGGTCTTGGGATTGAGCCCTGCATTGGGCTCTCTGCTCAGTGGGGAGCCTGCTTCCCCCTCTCTCTCTGCCTGCCTCTCTGCCTACTTGTGATCTCTCTCTGTGTGTGTCAAATAAATAAATAAAATCTTAAAAAAAAAAGACTAGAAGTCACTGGATGCACGGCCCAGAGTGATCAATTCTATGTGAAATATCTCAATTTTTAGTTGTTGAGAGATAAATCAGTTCCAAAAATGGTGGAGCTCTATGCTATACAGAACAAACAATATATTCACTGGGTCTAAGGTTAATGAATTAGTCTACAGGTGAATTAGTCTACAAGTCCTTTTGAAATTTATACTAACTTAATGTGGATGAAAAAGAAAAATACCTCTTGTCAGAGAATGATCCTTACACAAGGAACCTGGAGTAATTGAAAATAAATTTACTAAACTTCATGCTTTACCTCATAAATCTATGCTCCCCTTTTAACCCATGAGTTTTATCTTCAATATTATTTTATTTTTTCCAGCTTTATTAAAGTATAAATGACAAATAAGCTATATGTATTTAAGGTATACAATGTGATGTTTAGATGTAAGTCTACATTGTGAAATGATTATCAAAATAAAACTAATAAAATATTCACCATTTCACATGGTTACAATTTTTGCACCGGTGGTTAAAACACTTAAGAACACCTTTCCTAGCAAATTTAAAGTGTACAAAAGTGGTATTAATAGTTTTACTAACTACAGCTACCATATTGTATATTGGAACCCCAGAATTTATTCATCCTACACGACTGAAATCTTGTACTTTCTGACCAAGTTTATTTTAAGGAATTGTGTTTGAAAACAGAAAAATTGGGGAAATCATAATGTCCACAGTATTGTATCAATAGGATCCTTTACCTACTTGCTGAGACACAAAGCAAGGAGAAATTCTGATTTTGATGAACAGAAAATCAAGGACTCACAAAGTAGGTATTTGAATTGGGTTCATTTACATCTTTCCTCATTCCTCTTCCTTCTAGAAAGTCGACAATGTTTCTTTTAAAACTGTTATAAATTTTATTGGAAAAATTCAATACCTTTAACATTATTATTGTGAGTTTATTATGGTTTTATTGGTAAAATAAAATTTTGCCATCAACCATAATAGTACATTCTCCTGGGCCTGGAATATCATTTAACTGATTTTAATTAATTAATTAGTTAACTTTTAGAGAGAGTGGGTGGTGTGAAGGGGAGAGGGAGAGAGAGAATCTTAAGCAGCCGCCATACTTAGGGTGAAGCTTGACATGGGGCTTGATCCCATGACCCTGAGATCATGACCTAACCCCAAACCAAGGGTCAGATGCTTAACCAACTGAGCCACCCTGGCACCCCAGGTGTTTTTTGTTTGGTTTGGTTTTTTGTTTTTTGTTTTTTTTTCACTGATTTTATTTTAACATTGGAGTTAGAAAGCAGCCAGTTACACTGAATATGATAAATTATCAATTTTTTAAAAAAAAATTGAATCTGTAGTTAAGCAATGGCAAAAAAAAAAAAAAGAAAAAAAAAAGAAAAATTGAGAATACCAAACTTAAACACAGAAAGAAACAAGAATGAAAAATGGTAGGGGGACAGATGGAGTTGAGGAGAGAGAAAGGGGAGAGAGAGAGAGAGAGACAGATTCATGTACCCCCAGAAGAAAAGGGACCTGGAAAAGAAACATTTAGGTAGGAAAATGAAGGGTGGTACCAGGTTGTAGAAGTGCCAGAAAATCATTCAAAACCCGTGTAGTGAAAAGCTAAGACTTTTAGAACATTAGAAGCCCTGGATATTTATAAATGTAGATGATAAAATGGATAATACATCACTCTTCATAAAAAATACTAAATTCAAAAGGTTCTAATTCTAAAGACATTGGGATGGAACAGATCATCATTTAGGATTACACCAGAAAAAAGGCTGAAATCTCTGTTTTCTCTATTCTCTTTCAGCTATTCCCTGCCCTCAGCACACTAGTGTTTTCCTCTTGACTGCCTAGAAATGGGCCTACATTAAACTTCTTCGGGATTGCTTCAGCGGAGCCCTTGTGTGTCACCTTTTCTTTTGATATGTGGCAAGGTGTCTGTCAGTGTCTAGCCATCTCTCTCTTTGTTTTATCTATTTTTGTTCCCTTTTCACTGGACAAGAGACACAGTGGGTAACCACTACTTGATGCATTCTTTCTCTATTGCTGCCATAATAAATTACCAGCAAGTAATTTTGGAGCTTGTAGAGTATGGTGACAAGGTAGATCATTCCAGGAAGGCTCCATCCAGGTGGAAAGATGTTGATACACAGGACAATGATGCAGGTAACATAAGCCCCAGGAAAAGCTGTCCTGGATGTGGTGTTTCCTCATCATGACCGGATGAACATTAATGCCAAACAGTCACAGCATTTCTGACATAGGAGCAGTTTATTGGCTTTGACTGTAACACCAAAATTATAGCACCCATAAATCAAAATGTGGGAAACTATTCAACTGCAATTACAAAGGAGATTATTGAGTTATACATATGCAAAAGACCAGATTTAACATAGGAACCATGATTCTGTAGTGTGCCACACCCGTGGCTGAGAGTATATAAACACCCCAGTCCAGAGATGAAATTCAAACACAGAATCTCCTCACGGTCACTCAGCTGAAGCCGCATCTCTTGCCAACATGTCCTACAGCTGCTGCTCTGGAACCTTCTCCTCCCGCTCCCTTGGAGGCTACCTGCGCTGCCCAGGATCCTCCCGTGGCTCTTACCCCAGCAACCTGGTCTACCGCACTGACCTCTGCTCTCCCAGCACCTGCCAGCTGGGCTCCTCCCCCTCCAGTGGCTGTCAGGACACCTGCTGTGAGCCCACCAGGTGCCAGACATCCTGCGTGGTGTCCAGACCTTGCCAGACGTTCTGCTACCGCCCGAGGATCTCCATGCTCTGTAGTCCCTGCTGGACTGCTTACCCCAGGTCTGTGGGCATTGGGTCTAGCAGCTACCATTCCATGGGCTATGGATCCAGAAGCTGCTACTCACTGGGTTGTGGATCCCAGGGCTTCAGAGTGCTGGGTTACGGAGTCTGTGGCTTCCCTTCTCTGGGCTATGGATCCAGACTCTGCCGCCCAACCTACTTCACCTCTAGGAGCTACCAGTCATTGTGTTACAGGTCACCCTGTGGATCTGGCTTCTACAGAGCAACTTTTTAAGGGTCCAGATGCCTTTGAGTATTGAAATCGAAGTTTCTACTTAGTACAGCCATCGTCTTCATTTCCACCATTTACTACTATTATTCTATTCCTAAATCATAAGTCTCGTATAGCACTGAATTTTGGCCAACTGAACTTAATGAGTAATCTCAAATGAACTGAATTCTGTACAATTGATGGAATATATGCTGTTGGATTTTCATTGAAAAGTAATTAAAAATGAACATTTTAATCTAATAAATTTTTGTAAGCTGGCACTCAAATATATTGTTGATCTTTTTATTATTATTATTTGCCTATAGTTTTGTGCTTCATGGATTTGGGAGATTTTTGTAAAGATCAATACGACTCTGAGAATGGGTTTGGACACACAATATGGTAGATTTGAAGAAATATCTGTTGACATTCTTTATGTTTCTTGTTGCAAAGTATTCATTTCCTGAAGGTCCATATTTTGCATGTCTCAAAGTCAGTGACACAGCTGAGAATGAATTTTTGCTGATAAAGGAAAACAAAGAAATTGGTACATAAACCAGAAATGCAGACAACAAGAATATGATATAATTTATAAGGTAAAGTTATACATCAATAGACATGTACTTCAGAGTCTAGCATCTGAGTGGATTTTCAACAGAAAAAAGATGAGCCTTAACTCCCAGGATAGATGCTATGTATAGTCTTTGCTGGTTAGTCAAAGTGCCACGATCCCTGCCTACCACAGGTGTTCCTGACCCTTATGTATAAACATATATGAGTTTTGAAATCTTAGGTAGGGGGTACCTACCTAAGAAAAGTTAAGGAAGTATGAATAACCTCCTGATGCTTCTCCAAGGTTCAGTCTTTCAAGCTAAGAGCAACACACTTGAGCAATGTTGAACAAACATTTATGTTTATTAATATTAGCCTCGATCACTGTCTCCCCAAAATAGAGCTGAAGTCAAGAAATTGGGTACAGGTGGTTTCCTTGGTATAAGGATCCCAGGGAGCAGGTTTGGGAGATAATGGAAGGTTAAAAATCAGGGAGGAAAATCTCATAAAGGGACACATTGTTTAGTTAATATTACAGTGAGAAATGGGAACGTAATCTTTCTTGGCCTTTTTAGGGACTTATAGAATGACTCTCAGAATTATTTACCCCAGGATCTGATCAACAGGTAGAAGTATTTATCCATCAGCTCCATCTCTCACTGGTTCAGTGTTGTAGCCAGATGTATGTTAACTTCCTGGAGCCTCATTCAGTATACAAAGGAGGATTCACATGAGTTCCATTTGTTTTCCTGGCTGTGATCTCAGAGAAGCTCAGGGAGAGAGTGAAGGAAATGCTGTGTTTGGGTGGATAAACTGTGCAAAAAGAGTTGGAGTCTGGGTGAAATTGTTCACTATAGCTGTGCCTGGGATTCGCAGAGAGAATGAGGATATAAATAAAGGAGGGCACAAGAGGTATCAGATATACACCACTTCCATTTAACATCCCTGTGAGAAAGATAAACATTATGTCCTATAGACCTTTCCAGACATAAGAGAATAAAAACTCAAAAGGATTAGAAGATTGCCAAAGTTTATAAATCAAAGATCTTGTAGAATCTGACCTCTTGAATCTATCTTTTATTGTTCTTTCTGGTTTTTTGTTTTTTGTCTTTTTAATATGCAATTCTTTGTTTAACCAAAGAGTAGCTGAGTACCCCTGGTACTACAGAAATTCCTTCATATGAATAGGCTTCAACTCTTATGGGATCTTGTTTCATTAGCCTCATGAATAGTACCCAGAATAAAGAGTAGAAATGAAAACAAATTTAGCATTTAGGAGAAATGCGTGAAGGAAGGGTGAGTTAATTTTATTTAAAAATATTTGTATTAACTATAATACTTAATAAAAGACTGAGAGAGAAATATATGACTACCTCTCAGGAAGAGATCCCTGGAAATCCTGAGTACTGTGACAAATCCTATATTCCTCACTTTAATTATAATTATTAGTGTCACATCACAATTTTCCCTTCTTTAATACTAACACCATGAACAAAAATAACTTTAAAAAAAAGGCACTCTCACACCTCACTTAGTATATTCAAGTTCAATACCAGCAATTAGAGATGATCAACTTCTTGTTTAAACTTTTAAAAATGGGGTGCCTGGGTGGCTCAGTCATTAAGCATCTGCTTCCAGCTCAGGTCATGATCCCAGAGTCCTGGGATTGAGCACTGGTCTCCCTGCTCAGGGGAAGTCTGTTTCTTCCTCTCTCTCTACTACTCTCTGTTTATGTCTGTGTGTGTGTGTGTCAAATAAATAAAATATTTTTTAATTGAAAAATAAAATAAATAAAAAGATAAAGATGATTCTTATGTAACTTGGCAGATTTCTTAATTTTCTTTCAAATTCCCCAACACAAACACTGCTGTTCCTAGAAACTTTTCTATGAAAATTAAAAAAGAGAAACAATAAAATTGCCAAAATCTTGTGATATCTCCCCAAAACTGTAATCTGCAGTCCCATTTTGGTGAGTCAGGTTGAAGGAGTGGAAGCAATCTGACTAAAATCATGGGAAAGTCCTTGAGTAGAGAAAAGGTGTACTGTTTGCACAGAAGTAGCATAGGTGTGTTTGGGGGGCGGGGAGGGGAAGATTTAGAATCTAGCATGGCAGAGTAATAGCCTAATCAAGAAACAGAAGAGGGATGCCTGGGTGGCTCAGTTGGTTAAGCGGCTGCCTTCGGCTCAGGTCATGATCCCAGCGTCCTGGGATCGAGTCCCATATCGGGCTCCTTGCTTAGCAGGGAGCCTGCTTCTCCCTCTGCCTCTGCCTGCCACTCTGTCTGCCTGTGCTCTCCTCCCTCTCTCTCTCTGACAAATAAATAAATTTTTAAAAAATTAAAAAAAAAAGAAACAAAAGAAAATCTCTTGTATGTGCTTTGTTATATAAAACAGCTAACTAACAGCCTAAAAAACCAGCAACACCAAGGCACAAGGATAATAATACAATACAACAGATGTGATTTATGAGGCAAAGAAAAGCACTGATTGCCAAACTAACCTACTGTGGATATTCATGAATGGTTTTAAAATTTTAAAACTACAACTTCCTCTTTCATTAACAGAATATTACAGTTTGTTTGGATACAATTATGAGTTATTTGTTTACAATACTTACAACTGTTACTTCTTCTTCATAGGAATCTTACCTGTCTTTAACAAGATGTTGTCCTTCTCCATATTTACACTTTTTATTATTACTGAGGCAACCAATAATTTTATCTTCAATGTTGACCTTTTTAAATAATTTTACATTAACATTGTCAAATAGAGCAATTATAAACTTTACTTGGATTCTTTGTACTGTGCTGGGGAGAGGAACATTTTACTTCTACTCTTGAGGTTCTTTGGCTGGTCTAACAATTAAATTGATTTAAAACAGATGAACTTGGGTGCCTGGGTAGCTCAATGGGTTAAAGCCTCTGCCTTTGGCCCAGGTCATGATCCCAGGGTCCTGGGATTGAGCCCAGGCATTGGGCTCTCTGCTCAGTGGGGAGCCTGCTTCCTTTTCTCTCTCTGCTTGCCTCTCTGCCTACTTGTGATCTCTGTCTGTCAAATAAATAAATAAAATCTTTTTAAAAAATTTTAAAAAACAGATGAACTGGAGTGAGACAAAAGTCTAATAATTATTGTATAACTCCAAGATTAGGAGTAACCCCTTGAAATGGCCAAAGCCATCACCTTAAATACCATCTGTAGCTTAAGACAAAGGAATATTTGGGGGATAGGGGTCAGTTACGGAGGAGACCAGGAAAAGACCAGTAAACAAGGCTGAAACTGTTACGCAGATTGAGATTTCTGGACTGTTGAGTCCTTCCCCTTTTCCTGGCACAGGGTGGGGTGGGGGAGGCACTCTTACAAACAGAGGTTTCCCTTATGAATATAAATGTCTCTTATAAAAGGGTAACTTCTACTCAATTTTCAGATCTTCTTTTGTGTCTGTGTTTTCTTAAAAATACCCAGCTTAAAATAATCTCCAGGACAAGAAGGCATATTTTGAGGTGGCAGGTTCAAATGGATGAAGAAATCAAATCGTTACTAGAATTAGTTCATTTTCTACGTAAGGCTTTGACAATATGGACATAAAACTGCCTTCATCTAATCCTTAGTGAAGTTTTTCTGCTGCTAATAGAAGAGCACATCAATAGCTATTGCTTGTGTGTGTGTGTTGTTTTGTGTGCACAGGAAAATTTAGGGTTTAACGTAAGTGAAAATCATTTAGAATAGTTATTTGACCTCAGTGAAAATGTATGCATCTCAGTGATCTAATAACAATCTTTTGCAACTGCTAATGATAAATCATCATCTTTGGAAGCAACTGGTGATGTAAATTTACTAGAAAGAGAACTCTAATATGGAAGAAAATAGAGCCCCAATTAGAACAGCTGCCCAGGAAATAGGATCTTCAGGAGAAAGAAAGTGCTCCAGAGAATGAGCAGTCTTTACAGAATAATATGCTTTTCTGCATCTTGGAAAAGCTAAAAAAAAAAAAAAAGTAGGTGAGCATATAGGTAGAAATCCTAAGTTTTAACATCAAGGAATCTGGAGAGTAGGAGCACTGAATGATATCTCAAGGACAAGATGGTTTTCCTTTAGGCTACTCATTCACAAAGCAGATGTACAATGCATGTGTGGTGGGCCAGAAATCAAACTTGTGGTTTGAGCAAAGTTTATATACAGTCATGATGACTTAGAAAGAAGTCTAAAATGGCTTCCTTAGAGAGTTTTTCTTTCATCACAATCTTAAAAATAAAATCACTACTTTCGGGGGGCTGGCTCAGTTGGAAGAGCATACAACTCTTGATTTGCAGGTCGTGAGTTTGAACCGCATAGTGGGTGTAAAGATTACTTACATACTCGCTCACACAAATACAAAATAAGTAAATACACACATGGGTACACAGAAAAAAAAACCTCAAAGAACACTTCCGCTTTCTGTTGAACAGGTTACTGTTGCTTCTTCAGCAAAATTGTCTCTGAATTTTCATGTGGTCCGTGGCATTGCTGACCCCCATGGTAGATAGTAAATGGCATCACTGTTGTACAAATGAAATATTCACCATCAACTTGCTTTAGGAACAGAAATTATCTATTCACTTTTTCACTAAAGATGAACTTCTTCCATTTTAGCTCATTGCTCCTAAAAATAATTTTTTGCAAAGTTTAAAGAAGAAAGATATTCCCAGAAAAAAACAAATAGTTGCAGGTTTAAACAATATAATATATGGTCAAGCCACTCCGCAAGAGCATGTAAATTATTCTTTATATGCTGTGTGGCAGCCTCAATTTCTTGCTCTTATTTCATGCACAACCCATTGGTAATTCTCAAGTTCCTCACTATCTCCACCTACTGGTCACTTGGTGTATATTATTGCACGCTGCAGCCTATGGAAACAACCCTATCAGTATTTACAGGCTGTTTTAGACCAACAAATAACCTGCCACCAACATATGAATGTGTAAGCGGTCCTATCCCTTGTATCTGAGTGTAATTTGTCTTTCAATGATCCCTCTGCACACTGTCTTTGACAGAAAAGTAACAGTTCTATTTTACTCAAAAAAGGACGAACAAAGGAAGGACAGGAGAAGGTTTGTCTTATTTCAGATTTAATGTTGGTTAAAGTAAAACCACTGCTCACCATGCATACATCTCATACTCCATGAGCTAAAAGCATGACCCGAAGTTGGAGGTCTCCCAAACCAATCTCACTTACATTAATTCAATCATCACTCATTATAAATAAAAAGTTAAAAAAAAAAATCTAAGACCATTACCAGAGGAGACAGGATGCTGAGACAAACAGAATGAACCAAGACATACAGTTACCCTGTGGGTGAGAATCTAGTTATCTATGCCTTTAGTAGTGTTGTCCTTGACTTAGTGGATAAAAGTCTGGGGCAGAAATGATTCCCAAGTCATCAGCTGCCTGGATGTCTAGCTGAATGCTGAACAACAGAATATTTACACTGGTCTTGAGTTTTGTTTTGTTGTTGTTCTCAAACAAGTGTTATTAACTGAACAACCAAAAAGCAGGAGCAAGTTGGGATTTCATCAAACCTACAGGACTGACTATGTAAGGACTTATTTTATATTTTTATATTTTAGCCAGAGGCTTTCCTGCTCCCCTTCCCCCAGGGGATTTACTTAAAAACAAGTCCCAGAAACCAGCCTCAGGTAACAAAGCCCAGATACAAGGGTGGGCAGGCCAGGTGGAGACATCTGATCAGTGGGGGGATGCATACTCTCTCCCTAGTTACCAGGGAGTATGGGCCCCGCCCTTTGGGAGCCTTTTGGTGCCAATCCTAACCAAGGTGTGACAGGCTGGTTCAAATGTCTACTAGGGTAAATTGTAATTCAATTGGTCACCTAGCATCACTGTGGAGTTTCCTGTGTATGTTACAATCTCATTGGCCACCTGTGCATGGCCAGGCCTGACCGCATGGCATTTGCCCTTAAAAGCTAGTCTGTGAAACAGAGAAGGGTCGCCCTCTCTTGTAAGAGGTGCGTCCCCCAACGTTTGGTTAAATTCTTGATGCTTGGCGCGAAATAAAGCTTTGCTTGACCTTCGCTTTATATCAGTCTCACTCCTTTAATCACAGACCCATTTTTGGGGCATAACAAATATAGTGGGGCTACTTACTAATAAATGTTGGAATGTGTTAGATATTTCATTTAGAGACTTGATTTCTTTTTATCATCATTATTATCATTTACTTTGTATTTTAATTCCAGTATAGTTAATACACAGTGTTACATTAGTTTCAAGTGTACTATAATAGTGATTCAACACTCGAGACTTGGTTTCCTATGTCAGCTGAGTGGGATGACTGGAACCTCACCAAATCTAACTCACTAACATCTAACTTCTGACTGGAGAGCTTCACTCCACTTTTGCATGTACTTTAGGATATATTTTATTAGAGTTGCCTTCCTTCCAAAATTTTGTAGTGTAATATCCATTATAATTTATAATCATTTTATATAAAAACACTGAAATTTCTAACTCCATACAGAACAAAAGGCCACAATGGTTTGTCATCTTAAAAATGTGTTTCTAGGTTTTATCATATGAAGGTATGGAGTGGACATTAAAGATAAAACAATTTCTTTCAAACCAAAAAGACAGTTGATGATTTTATTTTTTAAAGTAAATATATATATATATTTTTTATATATTAATATATATTCAATATTAATATAATTATATATATATAATATATATACTTCAGAGAGAGAGAGAGAGCATGAGTAGGGAGGAGCAGAGGGAGAGGGAGAAGCCCACTCTGTGCTAAGTACAGAGCACAACATGGGGTTCAATCCCACAACACTGAGATCAGGACCTGAACCAAAATCAAGACCTAGATGTTCAATGAACTGAGATGTTCAATGAATGAATGAATCCCTTAAATAAAAAGTTTTTGAATCACAAATACAAATACAGAAATATCCAGTCAGATATTTAGAAGTAGTTTTGAAGACACAGAGTAAACAAATAACACAAAAACATATATATGAATGTCACATAACATACTTTTATTTAAACTTAGATTTTTCCATTTTGTAAAATTTGAAACAAATGTACTAGGACAAATAACTAGGAGACATTAAGAAAGATTTAAAAAGAAATATGTTTCAATATTGCATATATAACTATAAGAAAGTTGCTTCAACATATTTCTTCCATGAATGTATTTTCCAATTACTGGAATTCAAATTATTTCTAAACCATAGATGGTCACAATAGAAGTCAAATTTGTAAGCTAATGATAAGGACAGACATCAATAGATAGCATGGATCTTGACATAGTTGGTATTGTGGTAAATTTCTAGACATAGTAGGTATTATGTTCCAACATAAGATTAGTAGAAGCCAGATCCACAGGTTGGTTGGTAGAAAGCAGACTGGCAGCTTCTAGAAGAGTAGTAGAGTGGACGGTAAAAGCTGGATCTACAACCCAGGGATGAAAAGGCACTGGGACCACAGCCCACTGACTGGAAACCATCCAATCCAAAGCCCAGAGAGGGAGAGCCACAACCAAAAGATTGAAAGCCGTTGGAGCCAAAGCCCAGAGACCTTGTATAAGTTGTCTGGCAGGGACTGAAGAGCGTGGAGGTCCTCGAGGGGTAGCAGGATGTCTGGCAAGGTCTGGACACCAGGTAGGATGTCCGGCAGCTGGTGGGCTCACAGCAGGTCTCTTGACAGTCACTGGAGAGGGAGGAGCTCAGCTGGAATGTGCTGGGAGACTGGAGGCTAGTGCTGCAGAACAGGTTGCTGGGGTAAGATGAGCCGCAGAAAGATCCTGGGTAGTGCAGGTATCCCCCAAGGGGCTGGGGGGAGAAGTTTCCAGAGCAGCAGTTGTAGGACATGGTGACAGGAGATGTGTTGTACAATGAGAAGCTTCTGAGTTTGAATGCCACTTCTCAGACTGGGGCATTTATATATCCTTATCATTGGGTGTGCCACCCACATGACACATAAAAACAGGTTACCTTCTGCTTTTAACTGAATTGAAAAGATCATCATAATCAAAGATATGAAGTGTTTGTGGTTTTACAACTGGAAAGTGCAGTAGTATTTGTGCCTTGGAATTCAGGTAATAGTGTTGAATCTTCAAAGCTATTAGTCATCATACCAAAGGTCACCCAGCAGATCACGCAAAGTACTGCTTCAGAGGTAGACAGTGTCTGGGATGAGGAAAGCTGGCTTAATTAAAAATAATTGATACCCTTTTCACAATCTGTCTCAAAATTGTTGCCATCTGGATAGCAAAGTTGCTAACTAGCTGATCTATTCATAGTCATTTATTTTAAACAAAAACACACATTGATTGTTGCCAAGCAAGTTTACTTAATGAAGAGTGTCATCAGAAAGCACCAGTAATAATATGCAAGATGTAGGAGGATTTTTTTTAAAGTCAGCTCTCAATTTGAATGGCTTCAGTGAAATATTAACTGAAGTTCCCTCATTTCCCATGTTCCTGCTTAAACCGTATACAGACTGGTAAGATTTGATCTCAGATTTTCTTTCTTTTGTGTAAGCATTTACTTTGGTATAAGTTAAATATTAGAGTTGTTTTATATTATTCTGGAATGTTAGAGGAGATTCATCTAAGATGTTGAAAAAGCATTAAAGGGGCACCTGGGTGACTCAGTGGGTTAAGCCTCTGCCTTCGGCTCAGGTCATGATCCCAGGGTCCTGGGATCGAGCCCCAAGTTAGGCTTTCTGCTCAGCGGGGAGCCTGCTTCTCCCTCTCTCTCTCTCTGCCAGCCTCTCTGCCTACTTGTGATCTCTGTCTGACAAATAAATAAATAAAATCTTTAAAAAAAGAAAAAGCATTAAAAATGACAAAACATGGAAAAATTCCCCATGTATTTCTATCTCTAATCAGAGGCAGTGCTTATCACTAAAAAAAACCTCCCCAGAACCTGGAAAATGTTCTTGTTCTAAAGAAAGTTTATAAGATAATTGCCTTGAAGTATTGAACCAAAGCAGCCATCTTAAGGAGATTCTTCCTTGCCTCAGAAAGCAACATACATCACTTTGACTTAAATTGTTTTCAGGTGTTTCTGACAAGTATTACAAAATTTCTAAAATAACGGTCATATTTTTTCTTGTTCTATGACTTGTATTCCACTTCTACGTATTAGGGTAATGAAGATTGATGCCTTGATTGAGAAGGTTCATCTTGCCATGGCTTCTGGGTTGTTTGATTCATTCCTTTCACACTAAAGCATACCCTTCCACTTCTGAACAAAAGTGTTGGAGTGCAAAAACCTCCATTTTGTTGAGAAAAGAATGTTCAAGAATTACCTAATATCTGACTCATAGAATATTCTTCCACAGAAATAGCTGATATAAGTGATAAATGAAAATGCTTGAAAACCAGTTTGTCTACTCAAAATGTTCAGACCCATAAAGTTTACAATTTGGGGGTTTAGCAATTATCCCCAGTCCTCTACCAGACTGGAATCACATTTATAATATCCTGACAGGGTATTCCCAGTGCTCTCAAGATGGAAATCTTATTACCTACAAAAGTGACTTGTTTTAGATTTTTAACTGAATCTTCCTTTAAAACTTCCACCTAGCAATCTCAGTTCTTTCTAGAGTAAGTCTCAGCTCATTTCCATTGGACAAACAACATATCGGTTTTTGAAGATGGGTGTCTTATGAGGTTTGCCTATTCTGATGGTTTATTTTAAGCCATTTCCTGCACCCATGCACTACTCTACTTCTGGTCATCAATGATGCACTTGATAGGAGGGTTTAGAAAAATACTTATAATACTAGTCTTCTAGGCAGAATATATATGTCACTTGATACATGTGTCACATCAGAGGTCCCAAAGGCATTCATTCTTTATTTCACATTATCATCTGTTCTGATTCCCCCCACCCCATTTCAACTTATAAAGATCATTTGTAACTATGACTTCTTCCAACACTTGATCTTTCTTTGAAGTCTACATGGGGTAGACACTTTTCTAATTACTTGATTTTATTTACCTTCTGTAGTAAAATTCCTACCCTATGAAAGGAAACTAAGAGAACAAAAGCCCATTTTTTTAAAAAAAAATTTATTCATTGTCAGAGAGAGAGGGAGAGAGAGAGAGAGAGAGGGAGCACAGGCAGACAGAGTGGCAGGCAGAGGCAGAGGGAGAAGCAGGCTCCCTGCCGAGCAAGGAGCCCTATGTGGGACTCGATCCCAGGACGCTGGGATCATGACCTGAGCCCAAGGCAGCCGCTTAACCAACTGAGCCACCCAGGCGTCCCCAAAAGCCCATTTTTTATGTGTAGTCCTTATTCTTCTGTTCTCAAAACATCAACCCTACCAAAAATTTACTTAAACTTTATGGGGTGAAGAGTTTTTGATAATTTATCCATGACTTCTATCAAAAAGCAAGTCAACTTTAGGGCGAGGATTCTTCAACTTCAGTATTTTTACAATGTAATCTTCAATGTACTCCTGCAAATATTGGACCCTTTATGCTTTTTTTTTCAGGTTTTATTTATTTGAGAGAGAGCAAGAGCATGAGCATGTGAGGAAGAGGGGCAGGGAGAGAGGGAGAAGCAGACTCATGACTGAGCAGGGAGCTCCACACAGGGCTCTATTCCAGGACCTGAGATCACAACCTGATCAGAAGTCAGACACTTAACTGACTGAGCCACCCAGGTGCCCCTGGGCACTTTATTTTATTTTATTTTATTATTTTATTTTATTTTATTCTATTATTTTATTTTACTTTACTTTATTTCAAAGAAAGAATGTGTGAGTGAGAGAGCCAAAGCAAGGGGAACAGCAGAGGGAGAGGGAGAAGCAGACTCCCTGAAGAGCAGAGAGCCCAAAACAGGGCTGGATTGCAAGACTCTGAGATCATGACCTGAACTGAAGGCAGACACTTAACTGACTGAACCACCCAGATGACCCTGGACCTTTCATTCTTAAATCAAAAACCTGTACACACAAAAGCAGCTTGGCTACTTGTGCTATAAGAAAACCAAAATTCAAATATGTAGGACACACATTTAGCTTTCTTACCAATTAAGAGCTCTTAGTGGGTTATTTCTTCTATAAGGTCCATGAGATTTGGAAAATGAAACAGATATTAAGGATTGTAGGGTTTTTTTGTTTGTTTCTTTGTTTTGTTTTGTTTTTCTGTTCTCAACTGGGTTCCTAAACTTGGGACAAAATAAATATGTCCTCCAGACCACAAAGGTTTTTTTTTTTTTAGAACTTTAAACAGAACAAAATTCTTGCTGTGTTACCCATTTGATACAATATCTTGAGGAATAGAATGAATAAAACACCAATCTTATAGGGACAATTACCATACAATTATATTCATCTACCCAAGCTAGTTGAATGAGAGATGACATCTTTGCTCATAAACAATTGCTTTGAAAACCTAATGAAATTCTTTCATTTAAAAGTTTGCCTTCATTTAAAAAAAAAAAAGGTCTTTGAAGGTTAATATATTTATTTTGACTGGAGACTAATTAAGCATTCTTATTAAAATGGGCACATGCTACTAACCCATTGCTAGGTTATATAAGCATCCAGTAGAAGGTAACAGTCACACTCAGCAAACCTCTCTGCAACTCAGCTGAACTCAGAACTTCACATGCATTACAACTGCAGCCCTGGAAACTTCTCCTCCCACTCTCTTGGAGGTTACCTGGGGTACCCATGTTCCACCTATGATTCTTTCTACCCCAGCAATGTAGTCTACTCTCCCACCACCTGCCAGCTGGGTTCCTCTGTCTTCAGTGGCTATCAGGAGATCTGCTGTGAGCCTACCAGCTTGGGGATGTCCTGTGCTGGAGCCAGATCCTACCAGAAATCCTGCTTCTGCCCAAAGATTTCCATCTCCTTCAGTCCCTGTCAAACAAATTACATGGGGTCTCTGGGATGTGGAAATATTGGCCTTGTGTCTCTTCATTGTGGAAGCAATGGTTTCCAATCTCTGGGCTGTGGTTCCAGCTTCAGTCATCCAACTTACTTTACTTCCAGGAGTTGCCAGTCAACTTGTTACCAACCAGCCTTTAGCTCTCACTTTTTTGGATCACTTAGCTAGTATTATTTGTGAATCTGTCTTTGCTGTTGAAGATCCTCAGTTTTCACAGGTGTCTGGATAATGGCTCTTTCCCTAGTGGAGACTGTGGTGTGTTTTCCAGAAAGCATCTTGTTACCACCCTAACCACTGCCTGGAACCTTCTGCACTGAACCATTCACCTGACAGTGACCACACTCTTCCACAACTTCTCATTAGTTCCTCACCCTCCGCCCCTCCCTCCACCAGAGCTAGGCCCCATCCAGCATTCTTCTGCTAGCATCTCTTTGCTCTATAGACAGACCTGTTGGCCAAGAGGAAACACACACACTATCTGCCTATCCATGGAAGCAGAGTTTGCTGCTAGAGCAGCTTCTTTTCACTCAGCCAATGCTGATGACTCACTGCAGCATTTCGGGAGAGATACAGGGAATACTAGTCACTGTAACTCACAGCCTCCAAGAAACATAGACAATTTTCTACCTTGTCCCCTCAGTGGCACTAAGGCACAAAATCCCACAGGTATCCCATTCTTTTATTTATTTATTTATTTATTTTTAAAGATTTTATTTATTTATTTGACAGACAGAGATGACAAGTAGGCAGAGAGAGAGGAGGAAGCAGGCTCCCTGCTGAGCAGAGAGCCTGATGCGGGGCTCAATCCCAGGACCCTGGGATCATGACCTGAGCCAAAGGCAGAGGCTTTAACCCACTGAGCCACCCAGGCACCCCTCCCATTCTTTTTATTAACATGGCACATTTAGCAAATGCATCCTGTACTTTTCAACTGTCTTCACTGGGTCAACATTCTTTGTTTTGTTTCATATTTTTTCATATATTTTATTTCATATATTTTATTGACATTTTTGCTGGACAGAAAGGAGAGAGGTTAAATAAGAGTTGAAATCTATGACATAGCTCATGTTTTGAGAGATGTATATTCTCTCTTAGGTGCCTTTATTCATCTAATTGCTTCAGTTTTGTTTTGTTCTTGTTTTTGTTTTTCAGTTAGGCATTCATTATACAAACATTTGTTGAGCTCCTATTACATAAAATATTCCTATTGTATAGAATAATATTACAGTCACCACTTCTGGGAAGCCACCACACTGTCCACGGATGGTACTTGTGACCTTCTCTCCCTTCAAAAGAAATGAGAAGTACTGTGTGTGTGTGTGTGTGTGTGTGTGTGTGTGTTGTGGGGGAGGGGTGATATCATTTTATCAGAATGAACTACTTGAGAGTAAATCTCTCCCCCTTATGAATGTCTAAGCTTCTCTTGAAGGTTAAAAGATTCTCAAAAACTATAAAATGGTTTAGCCATGTCTTCTCTTGAGGATGGGACTAGAGAAAGAGAGATACGTGTGGACAGAGACACGCACACACACACACACACACACACACACACACAGATTTAAGGAATTATCTCATATGACTGTGAGAGCTGGCAAGTTCAAAACTCCTAGGGCAGGCCAGGGGGCTGAAAACTCAGGCAGGCTTTCTATTTGCCATCTTGAGCAGAATTTCTTCCTCTAGGAGAAAACTTTGTTTTTGCTCTTAAGGCTTTAACTGATTGGACAAAGCCCACCCACATTACCTAGAATAATCTCTTTAAAAGAAAACTGATTGTAAACGAAAATTAAATCTACAAAATATCTTCACAAGAGCAGCAAAACTAGTTCTTGGCCAAACAACTAGGCACCATAACCTAGTCCAGCTGACATAGAAATTATCTACCACAATCTCCATTCTCTTGAAAATCTGGGCTGAGAATATCTATTACATAACATATGCAGTAAAAATTAGTGCATAAGACCTTAAGCAGGAGTAAATTAAAATTTTACTAGTAAGTAATCTTCCTCTCAGATTATAAAATTATTTTCATACCTTTTTTAGATCATTTTTTTTAAGATTTTATTTATTTATATGACAGAGAGAAAGAGAGACAATGAGAAAGGGAAAACAAGTAGAAGGAGTGGGATTGGGAAAAGCAGGCTTCTCACTGAACAGGGAGCTAGATGCGGGGCTCCAGCCCAGGACCCTGGGATCATAACCTGAGACAGAGGGGCATGCTTAATGACTAAGCCACCCAGGGGCACCCATTTCTCAGATTCTTTTTTTTTTAATTTTTTTCAGCATAATAGTATTCATTATTTTTGAATCACACCCAGTGCTCCATGCAATACGTACCCTCCCCAATACCTACCACCTGGCTCCCCCAACCTCCCACCCCCTGCCCCTTCAAAACCCCTCAGATTGTTTTTCAGAGTCCATAGTCCCTCATGTTTCACCTCCCCTTCCAATTTCCCTCAACTCCTTCTCCTCTCCAACTCCCCATGTCCTCTATGTTATTTGTTATGCTCCAGAAATAAGTGAAACCATATGATAATTGACTCTCTCTGCTTGACTTACTTCACTCAGTATAATCTCTTCCAGTCCCGTCCATGTTGCTACAAAAGTTGGGTATTCATCCTTTCTAATGGAGGCATAATACTCCATAGTGTATATGGACTGCATCTTCCTTATCCATTCTCCGTTGATGGGCATCTTGGTTCTTTCCACAGTTTGGTGACCGTGGCCATTGTTGCTATAAACACTGGGGTACAGATGGCCCTTCTTTTCACTACATCTGTATCTTTGGGGTAAATACCCAGTAGCGCAATTGCAGGGTCATAGGGAAGCTCTATTTTTAACTTCTTGAGGAACCTCCACACTCTTCTCCAGAGTGGCTGCACCAACTTGCATTCCCACCAACAGTGGAAGAGGGTTCCCCTTTCTCCACATCCTCTCCAACACACGTAGTTTCCTGTCTTGCTAATTTTGGCCATTCTAACTGGTGTAAGGTGGTATCTCAATATGTTTTAATTTGAATCTCCCTAATGGCTAGTGGTGATGAACATTTTTTCATGTGTCTGAGAGCCATGTGTATGTCTTAATTGGAGAAGTGTCTGTTCATATCTTCTGCCCATTTTTTGATATGATTATCTGTTTTGTGTGTGTTGAGTTTGAGAAGTTCTTTATAGATCCTGGATATCAACCTTTTGTCTGTACTGTCATTTGCAAATATCTTCTCCCATTCCGTGGGTTGCCTCTTTGTTTTGTTGACTGTTTCCTTTGCTGTGCAGAAGCTATTGATCTTGATAAAATCCCAAAAGTTCATTTTCGCTTTTGTTTCCTTTGCCTTTGGAGACATATCCTGAAAGAAGATGCTGTGGCTAATATAGAAGAGGTTACTGCCTATGTTCTCCTCTAGGATTCTGATGGATTCCTGTCTCACATTGAGGTCTTTTATCCATTTCGAGTTTATCTTTGTGTACGGTGTAAGAGAATGGTTGAGTTTCATTCTTCTACATATAGCTGTCCAATTTTCCCAGCACCATTTATTGAAGATACTCTCTTTTTTCCACTGTATATATTTTCCTGCTTTGTTGAAGATTATTTGACCATAGAGTTGAGGGTCCATATCTGGGCTCTCTACTCTGTTCCACTGGTCTATGTGTCTGTTTTGATGCCAGTACCATGCTGTCTTGGTGATCACAGCTTTGTAGTAAAGCCTGAAATCAGGTAATGTGATGCTGCCAGTTTTATTTTTGTTTTCAACATGTCCTTAGCAATTCGAGGTCTCTTCTGATTCCATACAAATTTTAGGAGGGGGTATAGCTCAGGGGTAGAGCATTTGACTGCAAATTTTAGGATTATTTGCTCCAGCTCTTTGAAAAATACCTGTGAATTTTGATTGGAATGGCATTAAAAGTATAGATTGCTCTAGGCAGTATAGTCATTTTAACAATGTTTATTCTTCCGATCCAAGAGCATGGAATGATCTTCCATCTTTTTGTGTCTTCTTCAATTTCTTTCATGAGTGTTTTGTAGTTCCTCAAGTACAGATACTTTACCTCTTTGGTTAGGTTTATTCCCAGGTATCTTATGGTTCTTGGTGCTATAGTAAATGGATGAATTCTCTAATTTCCCTTTCTGTATTTTCATTGTTAGTGTATAAGAAAGCCACGGATTTCTGTACATTGACTTTGTATCCTGCCACATTACTGAATTGCTGTATGAGTTCTAGTAGTTTGGGGGTGGAGTCTTTTGGGTTTTCCATATAAAGAATAATGTCATCTGTGAAGAGAGAGAGTTTGACTTCTTCATTGCCAATTTGGATACCTTTTATTTCTCTTTGTTGTCTGATTGCTGTTGCTAGGACTTCTAATACTATGTTGAACATGAGTGGTGAGAGTGGGCATCCTTGTCGTGTTCCTGACCTCAACAGGAAGGCTGTGAGCTATTTTCCATTAAAGATGATATGGGTCTTTCATAGATAGATTTTATGAAGTTGAGGAATGTTCCCTCTATCCCTATACTTTGAAGCGTTTTAATCAGGAATGGATGCTGGATTTTGTCAAATGCTTTTTCTGCATCAATTGAGAGGACCATGTGGTTCTTCTCTCTTCTCTTATTGATTTGTTCTATCACATTGATTGATTTACGAATGTTGAACCATCCTGTTACCCCGGGATGAATTCCACCTGGTCATCATGGATAATCTTTTTAATGTGCTGTTGGATCTTGTTTGCTAGGATTTTGTTGAGAATCTTAGCATCCATATTCATCAGTGATATTGGTCTGAAATTCTCCTTTTTGGTGTGGTCTTGCCCGGTTTGGAGATCAGGGTAATGCTGGTTTCATAAAAAGAGTCTGTAAGTTTTCCTTCTGCTTCAATTTTTTTGAAACAGCTTCAGGAAAATAGGTGTTATTTCCTCTTTGAAAGTTTGGTAGAATTCCCCAGGGAATCTGTCGGGTCCTGGGCTATAGTTTTTTGGGAGGTTTTTGATAACTGCTTCAATCTAGTTACTAGATATCGGTATATTCAGGTTGTTAATTTCTTCCTGGTTCAATTTTGGGAGTTTATAGTTTTCCAGGAATGCATCCATTTCATCTAGGTTGTTTATCTTATTTGCATATAACTATTGATAATAACGTCTGATGATTGTTTCTACTTCCTTCGTGTTAGTCGTGATCTCTCCCTTTTCATTCATAATTTTATTAATTTGAGCTTTCTCTCTTTTCTTTTGGATTAGTGTGGCCAATGCTTTATCGATCTTATTGATTCTTTCAAAAAACCAGCTTCTAGTTTCATTGATATGTTCTATTGTACCTCTAGTTTCTACCTCATTCATCTCTGCTCTAACCTTGATTATTTCCCTTCTTGTGCATGGAATTGGTTTAATTTGTTGTTGATTCTCCAGTTCTTTAAGGTGTAGAGACAGCTATTGTATTCTGGATTTTTCCTTTTTTTTTTTTTTGAGGGAGGCTTGGATGGCTATGTATTTCTCCCATAGGACCACCTTTGCTGTATTCCATCGGTTTTGGACTGAAGTGTCTTCATTCTCATTGGTTTCCATGAATTGTTTAAGTTCTTCTTTGATCTACTGGTTGATCCAAGCATTCTTAAGCAAGGTGGTATTTAGTTTCCAGGTTTTTGAGTTCCTTCCAAACTTTTCCTTGTGACTGAGCTCCAGTTTCAAAGCATTGTGATCTGAGAATATGCAGGGAATAATCTCAGTCTTTTGGTATCGGTTGAGTCCTGATTTGTGACCCAGTATGTGGT
>PISX010023074.1:0-30469 GCA_004024625.1 Mellivora capensis
TTCATGTGTCTGATAGCCATTTGTATGTCTTCATTGGAGAAGTGTCTATTCATATCTTCTGCCCATTTTTTGATGTGATTATCTGTTTTGCATGTGTTGAGTTTGAGAAGTTCTTTATAGATCCTGGATATCAACCTTTTGCCTGTACTGTCATTTGCAAATATCTTCTCCCATTCCGTGGGTTGCCTCTTTGTTTTGTCTCCTTTGCTGTGCAGAAGCTTTTGATCTTGATGAACTCGCAAAAGTTCATTTTCGCTTTTGTTTCCTTTGCCTTTGGAGACATATCTTGAAAGAAGTTGCTGTGGCTGATATCAAAGAGGTTACTGCCTATGTTCTCCTCTAGGATTCTGATGGATTCCTGTCTCACATTGAGGTCCTTTATCCATTTCGAGTTTATCTTTGTGTACGGTGTAAGAGAATGGTCTAGTTTCATTCTTCTACATATTCCTATTTTTTAAATTTGTTTCAAGAGTACAAGATGAACAATTTATTTGTACAGAGTAACTTGTAAATTGCCTTTGTGGTAATAGGAAAGAGTGATTTCACAGCCTTCTAGATGATAATATTGATTGTTCTAAGATGTTAGAATTAAATTAAAGTCAACTTAAATATCAGGCAACCTGTAAAACCATAAAAATCCATTATTTCTATATAAATGCAAGCAGAATCTTAATTTATAAAAACATATTTAGAATCTGTCATGTTCAGGGATTATAAATATGCTCCCTTTGTATATGGACTCCAAAGGACATACTGTTCTCTTTGTTGTGCAGTGGTGTTGACTTGCTTGCCCTAAGTCAGCTCTATGTCCAACACTGGTTCCTTGGGGACCAGTGGGTAAATCATCTGCAACAGCTGGCAGGGTTAGAGGGTAACTATGTGCAAGAGAGCATCACCTAAAAACCAAAAAGTACCTGGAACTGCCAAAGTTTGAGTTGGTTGCCAAGCAGCAATCTTGGATCTAGAAACTATTAGAAATGTAGAAGAGTTCTCCCCATGGCTATTCTAAATATGCGAATTAGCAAATCTTCTCTTAGAGGTAAATCGCCACATAAGAATAAATGTTTTAAGTTAATAAGACATGTTAATATATAATATCTCTGGGAAAAATTGTCCTAAGTGGCATAACATTATTATTACTGACTTAGTTGTTTTAGTGAGAAGTTTATATTTCAAGTATGTAAAAATGTGTGATAAAAATAGAGGAAGCAAGGCCTCCTAGGTGGCTCTGCCTTCAGCTCAGGTCATGATCCCAGGGTGCTGGGATCGAGTCCTGTATTGGGCTCACTGCTCAGCAGGAAGCCTGCTTCTCCCTCCGCCCGTCACCCCACTCATACTCTCTCTCTCACTCTCTCTCTCAAATAAATAAATAAAATCCTAAAAAAAATACATAGTGGCACCAAAGAAGAAAACATAAAGTTTGGTAAGATAAATAATGAGAATTTAAGTGATAATAGATAATGCATTTTCCATTCAATAAGTGCTTTAGAAAATTAATTTAAAAATAAATCCTCCATGTTTTCATAGTCTGTGATTGTGAGGCAGTATAGAACAACATGTAAGGGCACAGAATCTCAGTCAGAAATCCCAAAGCTGGAGTCCTGGTTCCATCACGTGCTGTCTAGCTGTGCAATCTTCGAAACTTATTTACCCTCTCTGTGCCTGTTTCTGAAATTGTAAAATAAAAATAATATTGATACTTATCATTAAGTATCTCTATTATAAGAATTAGATGAGATAATTTATGTAAATATCATAGCCTATATCCAGTTAATACCTATTTTTATTTTTATTAAATTATCATGATTACAGTGACATCATTTTACTTTTTATGGCTTTCAATGATCTCTAATGTGAAATTAAAACAAAAGATAAGAAATATGAGCAATCATGTGTCTTTAGATTTTAAGATATCACTGCATTTTATTCCATAAAATTATATACTTTATCAAATCAGTATTTTAAAAGTAATGCTATATGGAGAAATATATTAGCATAAGCAATCAGAGTATTATTAAAAACCAGATCTAAGAGGTACCTTTTGAACTTTCTATTTTTACAGATGATATGAATGTAGATATTAATGAATGATATGAATGATAGAAAATAGAGTGTACCAAGTAAAATAATATCTATGTTTCAAGCAGTTATAACCATCTTGCTACTTTACAACAGTAAAGGCTCTATTTTTGGACCTTTGCACACGACTTCACTTTACATGAAACTCCACTGGGTGAGCCATGGGGAAAACAATATGGTCATTACCCCCTGTCATGTAGACTGTCCACTATACAGCATAAAGCTGTATAGTAGAACCCATATATGTTCATGAACTTAGTTCACAAGCATTTGTCACAACCCCATCCTCCCCCCAAATTAGTACACTGCTTTTTATTTCAGGTACAATTTAAAAACTGATTGTTATAAAGTATTTGCCCCCACATCAGCCCAAGGAAACTGAGTATCAACACAATGAAAAGCCATACTCATTACACCTGTCATTAGAAACAGTGTGCCCTTTTAGTAATCTCAATACTTTTGTAACTATTCTGTTTTCTTTCTTCCACATCCAAAGAGTACGATCTGTGCCTGCTAATTGTGGTTCAATGAGTTCTTGCATCACACATCAATAAAGTAAATATTTTTTTTATTGTATCTCCCTGTCTGAATGTTACCCCCATCTCCATTAATCATTTTAAGTCTTTGTCGTTAATTCTTCTTTTTCAGACTTCTTTGGGGTGTCCCAAGAGTTACCTCTTAACTTTTTTCTCTTCTCTATCTATACTTCCTTATTGGATGAGTTCTTCTAGTTCTGTGGGTTTAAGGATAACCAATACGATGAAGGTTTCTTAATTCATAATTCCTTGTCTGATCTCTCTTCTGAATCTCAGAAGATTCACCTGTCCAATTTCCTTCTCACCATATCCAACTGTCTACTTAGTATCTCTACATAGATATGTAATAGGCATCTCAAATTTACTTTTCTAAATGTAAGTCATCCCTGGAATAGTGAGGGATAAGAGCAACTCAGCCTGGGGCCTGCCCTAGCTAGCTGCGTTGGAAAGGAGATATCGCTGTCCCAATCTTTCATAGAGCCCTGGGCATTTAAGTAAAAGAATGCATTTTAAAACAGAGTTTTAAAAGAGTAAGGTAAATGTCCCTGTGGCCCAGCACACCACTCCATCTTCCATCTACACCGTCCTACCACTACACACACCACTACACCATCCATCTTCCTCACTGGAACTAGAATTAGTCATTAAAAAGTATACCAGGCCACTCAGCAATAAGAATCCTGTGAGCATTTCTCACTGCAAGTCTTTGATTCAATATTGATAATAAGAGAAAAACCAACTCAAAAAATGTGCAAGGATTTGAACACTCTTCACCAAAGAAGACATACAGATGATAAAGAAGCAGACAAAAGATGTTCAACATTGCTAGCCCCTTATTAGGAAAATGAAATTAAAACCACAGTGAGATACCACTACACACTAAGTAGAGTGGCTAAAATTTAAAAACAAAACACAAAATAATGGACCATTACAAGTGTTAGCAGAATATGGACAGTTGGAAGCCCTCATGACCTGTTGTGGGGAATGTATAAAGGTTCAACTACTTTGGAAAATGACGTGGTGGTTTCTTGAAAAGTTTGATGTACATCTAACATGTCTCAGTCATTCTGCTCTTAGATATTTTATCCAAGAGAAACGAAAGCATATAAATACTTGTACACAAATTTCCAAAGAAGCTTTATTTATAATAGCAAAATCCCTGGAGATAATCTAAATGTGCGTTAACAGGTGTAGAAATAAACAAGTGAAGAAATAAACTAATAGCTATGGAATTTTTATGCAATAGGATATTACTCAGCAATACAGAGTATTGTACTACTGATGCATAAAACAATGGGGATGACCTTTAAAATAATCAAGCTCAGTAAAGAAGCTGAACCAGAAAAGAGTATACACATTTTATATTATTCCAATTCTAGAATGGAATGTCCAAATCTAGAACAGTCAGACCAATTTAGAGTGATAGAAAGCAGATCAGTACTTGGCTGGACCTAAGGGTGGTGGGCAGAGGCCAGATGGAGGAATTACATAGGGATACAAGGAAATCTTTTAGGGAAAGGTTATGTTCATTATATTAATTGCAGTAATGGTTTTAATATGTTTATACATATATCAGAATTTACCAAATTGTATATTTTAAACATTTGCAATTTACAGTTTGTCAATTATACATCAATACATTTGTAAAATTATATTAAATCAGATCCTATCACTCCTCTGCTCAAAGCCTTCTATTCCTTCCCAGAATTTTTTGAATAAACTTAAAGTACCTGAAATGAGATGAAAATTTGTACATAATCTGGCCCCTGGCGAGGGTTTCACCTACTTTTTATAGTCATTCTTTTTTATAATCATTGTTAAGTCTATCTCGTCTCCATAATGGTCCTGAATATGGCAAATATGTTTCCCATCAGGACCATCTGCTATTTCCAACTGCACACACCTTCCTTATTCACACAAATACTCAAAAATTTTGCTTCCTCACTTTTTAAAATTCTCTAATCAAAGGCCACCTCCTCAGAGAAGCCTTCCCTGACCACACTATTTATAGCAGTCCCCACACACTCATCATGTTTCATTCTTGATCCCATTACCCCAACCCATTTATCTCCCCGGATACTATAACTATCTGGTATTATATGAATTTGCTTATTTATTTATTGTCCATTTTCCCCATTAGAATCTGACAGCTATGGCAAAGGAGAACCTACTGTTTTGCTCAGTATTATAGCTCCATCACCTGCAATAGGTTCTAACATATTCTGCACCCAATAAAGAAACACTGACACAATGAAAGAGAGAATGTTAAACCCTTCTCTGTACACTATTGCACTGGAATAGCCTTCCTCCCTTATTTAAAATTTTTTCTTCATTTTTTTAAATTCTTCTGATATGCTGCAGTGGTGTAAGTACTAAGACTGGAGTCTTAGAAAAACTGCAAATACTGTTCCCCACCTAGCTTTCCCCAGAGTGCAAAGGATCACGCTGAAATGAGTAGTGATGCCTAAAATATATAGAATGTTATGATCCCTAAGGGTTATATAGTAAAATAAAAATAGGATATTTTAAAGAACCTAAGAGTTGGAAAAAAATCAATAGTAAATGACACTGAATTATATCACATTGAAGAAACATAATACAAAATGCCAAAGTACTCAACTAGAAGGATTTTATTCTACTACACTCAACAAATAGTTTTTGTACATGTAGGAACAAGAAATTGTTTTCCATTACAAATAAAGTCTTATATAAAATATCATTTACTTTGTTCATACCTTTTTAACCCCCCCCCTTTTTTAAGTTTTCCCTCTTAGTACACAAAAGTGAAAGGCCTGATAAATTTAAGGCGGACCTAACACATTTAGTTGCATAGGACATATATTTATATATATATATATATATATATATATATATATAGACAGACCTAGACCCGTTTAGTATATTCTCTCTTTCTCTCTCTCTCTCTCTCGCTCTCTCTCTCTCTCTCTATATATATATATATATACATATGGATGTGAAAGTAGAGAAACGAGTCTAGGTCTGTCTAAACTGCTTTAAACCACATCCCTGTAGCTCAGGCACAAAGGCAGAGCCATTTGTGTGCATGGAGAAGGGAGCATTCATTTGTTAGTCAGCCTCCAAAAGTAGAGTCCTGGTGTCTAAGTATCCTTTAACTAGATGACTCCTGTGGTTATGGCCATTCTTTTGAGTCCTTTCCCAGCGCTCTCAGCTTTCAATTGCCGCTAGAAGCAGTTTAGGCTTCCTGGTGTGTTGGATGTGCACATGTTGAAGAAGACATAGTAGGGTTGTATGCTTATCCGAACTCAGCAAGCTGCCCTGTAGAACTGGTGTTAACAAAGTGGTTCAGTTCTGACTTGTGTTGCTTCAGAAAAGGCTGGAGGAGATCTACGTCGGCTTCCATATTGGCTTTAATTGGTAGACCAATAGAAAAATGCCAAAGACGTATGCTAATCCTATTGCAGACCCTTGAAACAAATGTGTCTTCCTCAGTTTCTCAGGTAGAAGTTTCCACCAGAGAATCAAAGCCTTCTTTGGGGCCATTAAAGTACTTGACAGAACAAAGCTTGATTCTGTTTCACTCGTGCCTTGGTTAGATCCCAAAATATATTTAGGATCAGAGAGCTTTTGCACATTTTTGTAAGGATATTTTCATCATCTGTTATTGCCTCTTAGATAATATGACACATGAGAGTTTTTTTGTAACAAAATTTTTATGTAACAAAAACTGCTTCAAATTGAGAAGTAATGTATTATCAGCCACCTGGTACTTTCCTATTAGATACCGAAACATGCCCCAAATGTCTTTATGTACCTAATAAGGGGCTATTTTTCTTACTGAAAATGGTGTTTAAAGAATGCTTTATGTCAGATGATTAACACCCTTCCAATCTACGGTTCTCACAAATGCAAAGCAGAACAGAATTTCATTCTTTTGTTTGGGATTTAGCCTAAGAAAAATATTTCCCAGCCATAAAGACAAAAGCCACAGCTGGATGGATGGAAAAAAAAAAAGCACATGAAATTTTAAAACCTGAAGTGTATTTTAAATTACAAATTACTTCAGACATCATAAATATTCTTAATTCTCAGGCCCATTAACTAACCTCTACCTCCTTTCCTAACTCGTTTCTAATGGGAAGTGTCAGTTGTTAAATGTGGAGGAAAAAAAAAAAGAGTTCTTTAAGTCCATGGCTGAAATTTCAGAAGACTTGTTTCTTTTTCTTAAATTCATTTCAGGTTTTTAATATTTGCTTTATGGAAGAAAATATCAGTCTGTTATATAAATCCAACACTCGATACTCTATTCTACCTAGAATTTAATAACATTTTGATTTTTTCATTTCTTCCCTCTTGAAACATTTACATATAAAATATTTGTTCATATCTCAACTACCTTAAACCCCTTACAGCACACTGAATGGTAAACAGAGGTCATCCACTTGCTCTGTATGATACATCACAGAGATGCCTTGTTGAGTCACCACTGCTGAATATGAGATCTACTAGAGAAATGGATACCACTGACCAGTTCACTGGACAAGCAATTATTCACACATTATGGTGGCTGATGATTATATATAAAAAATTCAGTATGATGAAAAGTACATCATCCCTACTCCTGACATTTCCACCAGGCAGAATGGCAATATTGTATGTGTGATAAGAGTGATAGAATGGTCATTTCAAAAAGCACCACATGCTTAATAAAAACACTGAACTAAAAATCCATGAACTAAAAAATCCGCCCCTCCTTTTAAAAGCCTTGAAGAACACTATTCAGTACTTAACAACTAAAATAGTGTAAGAGGTAATCATGTACAATTTCCTACGATGGCATTCAGAATAAATTCTGAGGAGGAAATAATTTTCTCTTAGAACAAGTATTACATTATACATAATCATTTAAACTTCTTTTATGAGCTAATTTTCAGAGATAATTTTTATTTCACACTTTCATGTTAAGATTAAAGTACATTTTCTTTAAAATATGGCAACAATCATTATTTCAGGACTTCACAAAGTCTTGTGGTAAAAAGCCTATTCTCATTATGCATCTTAGGGTGGAATCTAATTCCCTTTGATATGCCATTCTGCACATAGGTCAGTCACAATATATGAATGATGGCAAAAGATACAATAAATTGTGATTCTTCTTCTTCCTTTTTTTTTGGTTGCAATTACATTTTGCCATTTACTTACCGTTATGTAAATTAACTGATCATTACAGGCATGCTTCATGATTGAACTAGCCTTGATTTACAATCAGTGAAAATGAGAGACTTGTTGCTCATTATATACCAGCTGAGCGAGCTTAACCAGTGTAGACTGTGATCAAGACAGATGGCATTGTAGAAACTAACCACCTGTGTCCACCCCTGCCTGCTGCCCCCAGGTTACTATGATCTGACCCTACTTCCTTCAGTGCAGAGTACATTAGATGGTTTGGTCCCAGTACTGGTCCTGTTTCACTGATTGTAGATCAGAGACAAGGATGGTTTATTACTTAGAACACCTGCAGTAGTCAGAGTATGGGCATCTGTGCTGGTTCTCCATGGCCCAGTTCACACTGGGTAATCGTGTGGGAGCCAGCTGATGTACTTTTACTAAGTGGACTGGTCACTGGAGAGAAATCCTGGGCTATGGGAACCCAAATCAATTGTAATGTACACCTGCTTTATGATGTAGAGGGAGACACTACCTTTCTCTTCCAAAGATCTTCATTATATAAACCTCTATGGAAGATGTTAAAGAGCACAGTGCCTCTGCAAGCAAGATAGGCAGAAATACAAGAGATTCATACAGAATTGTATTCCAACATTAATTCCACTTGATGCAATGCTTGCTGTTGTCCTCCCTGAGCAGGTAAATAGTGGAAGGAAGAAACTCTAAAGCAGGTAGTTCATAAAAAGCTATGCATCTTGCTGCACAAGAGCTACCAAAGGACACGTAGCGGCAATCAGAGAAAAAGATTTCCATGTCACCTACTGTAAAGACAAGCCTTCTAACAAATAACATTTGTCAGTGTAGACAGTTCCTGTCTTCCTCGTAGACCCTTCAGATTGTCCTTTTGTGAACTATCTTCTCTTTGGTTCTTTCTGTCCATGGTGTTCTTTTATCAACTACTCTACATAATGGAGGGTATGGTGTAGAGCACACTGCCCAGCACTCAGAACACTGGATTCTAAACTCAATTCTTCAATATACTAGTTATGTGATCTTGGGTAAGTCATCCAAAATCACTCAGTCATCATTTTCTTCTATGTGAAATGAGAAGGTCAAATTTCCAACACTGTTCTGTTCCCCAATTATTTTTTACTTGTGGTTCCATGGTTTAATTGCTCAGGATTGTTATTGATGTGTGTCTGCATGTATGCATGAGGGAGTAGAGAATAAAACAGGAGAGGGGAGACTGGCAGGTTAATTTGCCTTTAATATTGTCCTTAATTTGCCCCCTAAGGAAAACCCAAATCCCATTTATTGAGTATTCATTACGCAGGATATTGTAAAAAATTGTCAAGTAGAAAATTTCCAAGAAAAGGCCTATTCTGTCCAGTCATGAGCATACTACCTATATTAGCTTGATCATGCTATTTAGTCTTCAAAATAACCCTGGCAGATTGGTATACTTCCTGTCACCTCTACGGTACAGAGAGGATTTGTACTGAAGGCAAAGACATGGGTTCAGATGTTGATTCTGCTGCTTGGTAACACAATGATCTTAAATAAGTTCCTTTTTTTTAATCTTTTTTTTCTCATTTAAAGAAGCTGAATAATAATCTATAATATGAAGCTATTCTGAGAATTACCGAAGGTTTAATGGAAACTAGTACATACTTGTAATATAAATGTAAATGTAAAATAAATAAATATAAATGTAATGTAATAAATGTAAAAATGTTTTACCTCCCTTTAAAGGAATTAGGAAACTTAATACCAGAGTGTTTAAGTGACTTGCCCAAGACCACACAGTTGACAATATGTGTCAGATTCCCTCCAAAGTCACTGATGTTTCTTGATAGACATGTGTCTCACAGGAAGGCTGGGATGAAGAATATGGTAAATGCATGCTTTCTTTAAGCATCCCTCATCTCTTAAGCCAAACACCTCAGGGAACATAAGGCAATGTGGGCTGTGTTAGAATATTATTTCTACTTATATTAAATATTTTTAATGTTTTCTTATGGTAAATATATATTACATAAAATCATTCTAACAATTTATAAGAGTACAATTCGGTGGCACTTTCATAATGTATATTTATTTTCTATTTCATTCTTTCAATTTTCTATTTTTGTATATAGTTATAATCTACATAATAAGTTAATATAGCAGTATAAGCATTTTAAATTATTTGTCAAAATATAGGCACACTGAGGATGTGCTTACAAATCTTTTATGATGGGTGCATGACTGAAAATCATGATCCTCTACCAAGTCCACCAATTGAGCTGAATTCTGCGACTGCACTCTATCTCCTCTCATTCCTCTTCCTTGGGCTTGCCATGAATACTGTGAGTTAAACAAACATGACAGTCAATTAATAGTCCTAAGAGGGATTAACCTTCTGTAGCTGAAGGATTAGGAGTTGTACATTACATGGGAAGGGCTGAGACAAAGAAAATAAGTGCTGCAATTTCAAGTACAGCTTAGCTGCCCCAATTCTTACCTTCCATGGAAACTATTCTAGTTCTTTCCAATGGGGAAAGAAGGGGAATCATTGAGCTATAGAAAGGAGAATCTGTGCACTAATTACAGGCCCTTCTGCTTGTAGAAGTTGTATGGTTTAGTAAACAGTTCACTTACATTATCCCATTCCATCTTGAAAAAATTATTTTATTTATTTATTTTTTAAAGATTTATTTTAGTGAGAGAGAGAGTCCATGAGCAAAGGTAGTGGCAGAGGGAGAGAGAGAAGGGAAGCGGACTCCTTTTTGAGCAGAGAGCCTGACCCAGGGCTCGATCTCATGCTCCTAAGGCCATGACCTGAGCTGAAGCTAAGATTCAGACGCTTAACCAACTGAGCCACCCAGATGCCCCTCAAAAATTTCTCTTTTAAAAATGAGCTCATTGAAGTCAAGAAGGATAAATAATTTGCTAATCTCTAGACAGTAAATGAGGGCTAGAGGAAGGACTGAAATTGCAGTGTTACACTGTTTTTCTGCCTACAAGCTAGTTCTCTTCCCTCTCCACAACAGCTGCATCTAAGGGAAGATGCTTGACAGACTCATGGGGACAAGATGGTCAGAGACTGATCTTCTCTGTGGCAAGAAGGCAAGTATTGTAATGATTCTTAAACTTCATTCAGAATCAGAATCAATTGGAGATGTTCATTAATAATACAAATTCCCAGGACCGTAATGCTAAAGATTTTGAATCCATAGATCTAAGGTGGTAGCTAAAAAATCTGTATTTTAAAACATGCCCCAAGTGATTTTGTTAGGAGGCAGCTGTGGGCTGGCTTTTAGATAAAGAGTACATGGATGGGACAAAGTGCTATTTTAGAGCTGACAATAGTTTCTATTACATATTGGCTGGAATTAGACCCTTCAAATGATTGAAACTAGAAATTTGGCATTTGAAGGATCAAAATATTTTCTGAATTTTAAGGTGGAACTTGATGAGCTTTTTAAATGAAGCGAAGACAAAAAACGTATACACTCATGGTAAATGAATAATCTTTGGATTAATAGAAATTTGCATCTTTTTAATTTTTTGTTATTATGTTAAATCATATAAATTAAATATGTCTGTAATTCAGAATGAGTCCTCAAATAGTTATTATTATGTTTTGTCTAAATATAGTTCCTTACCTGGACTCCAATGACCCAATTTTTTAGGTTCAATACTTCAGACTTTAAGGCATGTGTTGTTTCTTATAATGACTAATGACTATCTTTTTGACCTTTAGAGAAAATCAGACCACTCCATAGATATAGGAATGAGGTCTGGGCTGGGAGTGGGGTTTCCTCTGATGGAAAGAGATGCCATCTCCAACCATTGGGCTGGAGCAGGAAGGGCTGGGCCTTGTTCTGGGGTTAAGAAGAACCCTCTTCACAGAAAGTGTTAAAGAGAGAGTTGGGTTTTGGATCCTGAGAAGAGGAAACAGTGTCAAAGACAATTCTAATTAATGGGACAGAAATTGCCCTTAAAACATGGTAGTAGGCTAGGAGCAATGGAGAGAGACAGCTTCAGCTCTGGGAACATTTTTGGCTAATGGGCTCTAGGAAAAATAGATAATCTTCAGTTTAAAGTTATGTAGTTTTTTTCTTCCTTGATAACATCAATTGCCAAGCTCGAGTAATAAATATGATAGCCTTATATTTTCTTTGCTTTGCAGAAATAGTAGAAGGATACATTTCTTCCTTTGTGTGAAAGCAGACTGATGAGAACTTCAGTCTGATCCTGAGCCAGCAAGTAATCTTCACTCTAATGTCTTTCTAGTCACCATGCTCCACTACCTCATTCATTACCCTACTGACATTTCCAGTAACATCTTTGGGACTGTTAGTGTAGGCATTAGCTCCATGGGGATCCCTTATGAGAAATTCTCATTTACTCCATTATGCTGGAGAGCAATTGCACTGTACTGAGAGAAACAGATGGGAATAGTTTGGATTGGATAGCTCAGCTAGTAAAAATTCAGGACTAATAAAGTCAAGGTCAGAAGATTGTTCTCTATGGTAATCAGGTAGCAATTAACTTATAAAGAGAAATCATTTTCCAAAAGCAGTGATTAAAGCTACATCCTAGCCAATGACCGCTGTCATCATGAAGCCTAGGTGAAAGAATAAGGATGCTTAATCTGTCCATCAACGGACTCATTAGTCCAAAATGACATACTAATGCCTGTGGGTGCCTCTGACAAGTCTAGACAGGGAAGAACAATTAAAGGCAAGAAAAGGAAAAGTAGAAATAATAGAAGAGGATTCAAGGATCACGTGTGTTTCTGAGAGTGCAAAACTATAATTTACAAGACGAGTAGGACGGTGACCACCTGCATACATTTTATACCTGCAGGGAGAATACTTTAGGAATTCTTCAATGCTAATACTTTATTATGATGACCTGTTTTTACTCAAAATGGAGCAGAGAAACCACTCAAAAATTATATCCAGGTGGTTATGGTAGTGACACCTTCACTTATAGGCCAGCTGGCATGGTTCAGCTCCAGTAAAAAGGAATTTCTGAAGGACATGGACTCTGGAGTAGTATTTAGAAGAGATAATTTAAATATATGAACTAAAAATAAAATTCTCTCTGTATGCATGTGTATAATTAATACAGGTTTCGAATGAAGAACCAAAGTGAAAGAAAATTATTTGAACCAATGTTTAGATTATTAGTGCAGAGCCAGAGGGACTGAATCAACCACTTGACCTGTATAGGACAATGTGAGCTATTTCTGGAAGATAAATCAGAAGGGTAAGACCTTTTCTGCACTTAAAAATGGCTTATTTACATATCTCTAGTTCATTTATTTTTAGTAGTACTTCCTTTGAGAAGATTTCAGTGGGAAGACCAGGGTGCTATTGGTGATAAATACTATTTTCATTTAGTTTTGTCCCATTGCTCTTTTTCTTTTACAAAACCATTTGCACTCATGACACACACATACTTGGGCAGATAAACATATATGACTTAAGCAGACATTACATCAAAATTATTCTGGTGCTTTAACCCAAAGAGGAAAGGCATACTGTAGGAAATAAACATCCTGTTATGTTTACCTATTGCTATTTTAAGTATATTTTTTTAAAATTTCTTTTCAGTGTAACAGAATTCATAGTTTTTGCACCACACCCAGTGCTCCATGCAATGCGTGCCCTCCATAATACCCACCACCTGGCTCCCCCAACCTTCCACCCCCCGCCCCTTCAAAACCCTCAGGTTGTTTTTCAGAGTCCATAGTCTCTCATGGTTCATCTCCCCCTCCAATTTCCCTCCACTCCCTTCTCCTCTCCATCTTCCCATGTCCTCCGTGTTATCTGTTATGCTCCACAAATAAGTGAAACCATATGATAATTGACTCTCTCTGCTTGACTTATTTCACTCAGCATAATCTCTCCCAGTCCTGTCCATGTTGCTACAAAAGTTGGGTATTCATCCTTTCTGATGGAGGCATAATACTTCAAAGTGTATATGGACCACATCTTCCTTATCCATTCGTCCATTGAAGGGCATCTTGGTTCTTTTCACAGTTTGTCGACCGTGGCCATTGCTGCTATAAACATTGGGGTACAGATGGCCCTTCTTTTCACTACATTTAAGTATAGTTTTAAAGCATGTTTATGCAGAGCTTATCTTCTCTTAATTGCAGAAAAATAAAGCAATATCCTTTAAACAATAAGTTTGATTCATTCTAGAAGGACTATTGAGTGAAGAGAACAGAGGTGGAGGACAATCTTGAATCCAAAAGGAAACAAATGGACTCTGGAATGCTGTCTAATACTGTGAATTCAGCAGAAATTAAAAACAAAGATTATGAAATCATCTGATGTGGCTTCAAAGTAACCAGAACTGTTTCAGTGTTTTTACTTATTTCCCTGGCTCTCACATGCTAGCCACAGAGAACAGATGAGAAGACACTTGTTGATCAAAATTTCCAACCATCTAGACTGTTTTAAGACTAAGCTTAACATGGAAAGAATGGAATGACATGGAAAGAAACATATCTCTTTGTTGGCAAATGTGTGAGAGACCAAATGAGTAAGATATAAAAGTGCCTAGAATAATACCTGACAAATGAGAAAGGAATATTTATAAAACATTTCCTCCCTTGATTGTTCATTGCTTATATTAAAATTGAAAGCCAAGCAACAAATTGGTCCATTATACTTTTTTGCTCTGAAGTAAGAAATAATTATCCTTTTATGTATGTGCATATATACTGCCACACTTTACTAAGGATTATGACAACTTATCAAAATATATGAAAGACAATAAAATTGAAATAAAATTGAACCAGAAGATATGTTTATAGACTAAGTAAAACTAGAGACAAAGAGAACATAATAAATTATGAAAAACAGAATTATGTTCCTATACTTTTTTCCTAAGTATAGCAGAAAATTAGGTTCTGATCTTCCAAGTGACCAAAGCAAAAAGAAAAATAAAACCAGTTCCAAATTTTGAATACCAATTAAAAAAATATATAGCAATTTTAGAATCTCAGACATAACATTATTTTTAGGTAGTCTTGAGGTTCAAAAAATGTCACATGGCTTATTTTTCAAGGGACATAGTAATGTAGCGGGTAATGTGCTCATTCACATGCAAAAACACAGTGGGATTCTGGGAAGATGCCAAGAATCTGTCTTCTACCTATACAACAATTACACTGGCAGAATCTGTCTGACAACTATTTTGGAATTCTAGAGTCTATTGAAGGCTTACAATTTCCAGGGAAAGGCTTAAAAGGTAAATTTTGGCCAATTTCAACTCTTATTGCAGTAGCAGCAAGGCAGCCCCTGCGTCCAGCTATGTGGCAGTCGGCTATGGATGTATTCTGGGAACAGTCTGTAGGAGCCAGGGTAAGCAAAAAGAACCCTGTCCTCCTAATACTGTCAACACAGTAAAAAGGCAACTCAGAATGGGAGGAAATATTTGTAAATCACAAATCTGACAAAGGATTTATACCTGGAATATGTAGAGAAGTCCTAAATTCAACAACAAAAAATATGATTCAAAAACGGACAAAGGACTTGAATAAACATTTCTCCAAAGACGTTATACAAATGGTCAAGAAGCACATGAAAGGATGTTTAACATTACTAACCAATAGGTAAATGAAAACCAAAACTACCATGAGATATCAATTCAACCATGAGGTAGCCACCAGTAAGGATGGTTACTATCAAAAAACCAGAAAAATTAGTGTTGACAAGGATGTGGAGAAATAGGAACCCTTGTGCAATATTGGTGAGAATGAAAAATTGTACAGCATCTGCATAAAACAGTATGGCAATTCCTCGAAAAAATTAAAAGTAGAATTATTGTAAGATCCAATAATTTCACTTCTGGGTATACACTAATAATAGGAAGTAGGGTCTTGAACATTTATTTGTATACTCATGTTCATAACAGCATTATTCATAATAGCTAAAATGTAAAAGCAACCCGAGCAACCACTGGTGGGATGAATGGATAACGAAAATGATATGTACCACAACAGAATACTATTGAGCCTTAAAAAGGAAGGGAATTACCCCACCCACCTTTCCCGACCCCCTCCCCCCTTTATAAAAAATAAAAATTAAAAAAAAAATAAAAATGGAAAAAAAAAAGAAAAAAAAAAGGAAGGTAATTCTGTCATATGCTACAACATGGATGAACCCTAAGGACATTATGATAAGTGAAATAAGCCATACACAAAAAAACAAATGCTGTGTGATTCTACCTCAGAGCATTTAAAATCACGGAGACAGAAAGTAGAAGGTAGTTCTCAGTGGCTGGGCGCTTAAGGGATGGGTTGTTATTGTTTAATGGGAATAACAGAGTTTTAGTTTTACAAGATGAAAAATGTTCTGGAGATGGATGGTGCTGACAGTAGCACCACACCTCAAGTCTAATACTCTTGAACTGTACACTTAAAAATGGTTAAGGTGGTAAATTTTGTGTTATGTAAATTTTCCCAAGATAAAAAATATTTTTTAAAAATCACAAATACAATATCTCGATGGGGCCATGATACCAGGACAGACATTTTGAACGCACTCTGTTGGTAAGTGGACATGCTGACTCCTGACATGCGGCTCTTAAAAAACTTGGTACTGACCCTTCTCATCCCCTAACCCTTTCTGCTCAAACAGTAACGGTGTCTAATCAAAACTGACATTGTCCAGTTGCTCCTCCCAGCAAAACATCATGAGAAAACACCCAGGAGCTAGTCATGTGAAAGCAAGTTAGCATCCTGCATGGATGACACTGCCTCTTCTCCTCTAAGGAGTGGAAGAATTTCTTCTCATTCTAGATTCCACACATGCACAGCTCCTTTACCATCAACATCCCACACCAGAGTGGTACCTTTCCTAAAATGGATGAACCTTCATTGACACAGCATCATTACTCAAAGCCCGTAGTTTACCTATGGGTTCAATATTGGTGTTGCACACTGTATGGCTCTCAACAAATTCTTAGTGCCATGTACCCATTGTTATAGATTCATACAGAATGTTTTCACTGCCTTAAAAATTCACCGTGCTTTGCTTATTCACCACCCCCTCAACCCTGGCAATCATTGATCTTTTAACTGTCTCCACAGTTTTCCCTCTCCAGAATGTCAGACAGTCAGAATCTTATAGTAAGTAGCCTTTTCAGATTGGCTTCTTTCATTTAGTAATATGCAATTAAGTTTCCTCCTTGTCTTTTCATGACATGTTAGCTTATTTCTTTTTTTTAAGATTTTATTTATTTATTTGACAGACAGAGATCACAAGTAGGCAGAGAGGCAGGCAGAGAGAGAGGAAGGGAAGCAGGCTCCCTGCTGAGCAGAGAGCCCGATGTGGGGCTCGATCCCCAAGACCCTGGGGATCATGACCTGAGCCAAAGGCAGAGACTTTAACCACTGAGCCACCCAGGTGCCCCAGCTTATTTCTTTTTAGCACTGAATAATATCCCGTTGTCTGGATATGCCACAGTTTATTTACTTGTTGCTTACTGAAGGACATTTTAGCTGCTTTAACATTTTGGCAATCATAAATGAAGCTGCCATAACCATCTTTGTGAAGGATTTTGTGTGGACATAAGCTTTCAACTCATTTGTGTAAATACCAAGGAGTGCAATTGTTGGATAGTACCATAAGAGTATGCTTACTTTTGTAACAAAAACTGCTGAACTGTCTTCCAAAGTAACTGTACCATTTTGTACCCCCATCAGCAATGAAGAGAATCCCTGTTGCTCACACTCACTTTCTGCTCTCCCTTTTTTGCTATCTCTAATTCCTCTACTTTTTTTTTTTTTTTAAAATACTCTATGATAATGTTTAACATTTACTATTTTGACTCAGGCTTTGTTTCATCAGAAACATGGCACAGGCAACTGGCACCAATACCCTGTTATTCATAAGCCAGCAAAGTCCCTTCACCTCATGAGCCTTTGTCCTCATCTTTGTACATCAGCAGTAGGAGAGTTTGGTAGACTGAGGCTTTTTACTCTGAGACCAAAAACTAAATAAGGGCACAGACTGAGAGAGATTAAGGATAACATTAAAAATGGTTTTTGACTGTGAGCATATTTTAAAAGCTGGGTGAACTTGATTAACACTTTCCAGTATCACACCTTGCTTAAAGGAAACAAAATTCTGTCTGCCAAGAATGCAGTCTATTAGGAGAGACTCATATAATCTACAACATTAAAGGATTAAACTGTTGGTATCATGAGGAAATGGAAAAATTTCATCTCCTTTCAGGGGACTATAAAGAAAATTGTCTTTCATAAAGCATAGCACTTAGACGAGGAAAAATACTTTCTCCAGAGAATTTGTAACCATAGGTAGCCTGAATTCACATTACATGGCTGGACCAAAATACCTCAAGCTGAGAATTTATTTTAAAGTGATCTCAAGCTGGTAGTGCTCTGAGGTACTGGCAGAAGCAAATATAAATTTTCTCTGATGGAACCTACTTTTAGATCTCAAAACAATTCCCACAGGTAAATTTCCGGGATATATGAGCTCACAGTCAAAACTCAAAATGCACAAGAAAACAAGGTATCACATCTGAAAGCCAACAAATTAACTGAAAGTGAATTTGACTTACAAAGGCTTCAAACTGTGAATGTGTGAGACAATCAATATGTTCAAAATGTTTAATAAAATAAATGATGTAATTCAATAAGAGTCAATAAGACAATTCTATTAAAATTATTAATCAGAATCTAAGATGAACCAAATTAAAATGCTAAAACAAAAATGATTTAATAATCACTTTTTATTTTGCTAAATTTATTCCTGAATATTTTTATATTTATGTTATTATAAATATTGATTTTTTATTTTATTTTAAAATTATTTTGTGAATAAATAGTGGGTTTTTTTTTTTGTAATTTGACCTTGTATTGACTTTTCTAGCTGTACTTACTCATTACCCTATTCTGTTTTAGGATTCCTTAGGATTTTCTTTATATATATATTTTTAAGATTTTTATTTATCTCTTTGAAAGACAGAGATCACAAGTAATCAGAGAGGCAGGCAGAGAGAGAGGGGGAAGCAGGCTCCTCACTGAGCAGAGAGTCCGATGTGGGGCTCGATCCCAGGACCGGGATCATGACCTGAGCCGAAGGCAGAGGCCTTAACCACTGAGCCACCCAGGCGCCCCTCCTTAGGATTTTCTATGCAAACAACCAGGTCATCTGAAAATAAAATCAGTTTTGCTTCCTGCTTTCTGATTTTTATAACGTTTATATTTCTTTTGTTTGCCTTCTTGCTCTGGCAAGGACCTCTAGTAAAATGTTGAGTAGAAGTGATAAAGACATTCATCCTTGACTTTTTCACATCTTAGGGAGTTCTGCCTTCGTGATTATGTATAATGTTAGTTGTAAGTGTTTGTAGATGGTTTTTATTATTGGGGGAAATCTCTTCTCTATTCCTAGTTTGCTGAGAGTCTTTATCATGAATAGTTATTATTTTCTGTCAACTGTATCTTTCTGAACCTACTGAGTTGGGATATAATGTGGTTATACAGCTTGTCGGGGACTGTTTTGTGAAACCAGTCAAGCTGGTGCACTTAACAGTGACTAACTCAATATTACGTACAAATATTAGTTTTCCATCCTTCTCTATCTCATGCGTTTTCCCCCCTCACTCTTGTTTCTTGTGAATGAACTGTCTTAGACTATTCTGTTGCCTAGAGATGCCAGGCTAAAGCACCTTATAACTACTAAATACACTGAATCAATAGCTAAAAATATTTTACAAAGAGATTACAAGACCCAAGTGGCTTCACCATTGAGTTCTTCCAAATTTTAGGGAATAAATAATTTCGAGCATGCACAAAGTCCTCCAAAGAATAACAAAAGATGGTTCAGTCTCATTTTATGAAATTAACATAACTCTGATGCCCAAACTAAAATATTTAAGAGAAATAAGTTAAGTGACAGTCCAATTCATGAACATAGATGCAAAATTCTAAACAAAATACTAGAATACCAAATCCATCGATATGGAAAAATATGAATAAAAAATCTGACATATCTGCAGTTTTTTTTGGTATGTTAGAGTATATTAAATTTAGAAAGATAATTTGTATATTTCAAGACCTTAATAAAAATTTAAGGATAAAAGTAACATATTTATCCTAAAAGATATAGAAAACATTGATAAACCTCAGCATCAATTCAACATAAAAATTCTTTGAAAAGTAGGAACTAATGGAACTTCCTCTAATATAAAAATAGTCACAAAAACCTAGAACATATTTCTATTATACTAAATGCATAATGCTAAAAGTATTTTTTTCAAGATTAAAAACAAAACATGGATGTCAGCTACCACCATTGTATACAATACTGTTGGAGTCTAAACCATGCAATAGGCATGACAAAAGAAATAAAAAGCACAACAGAGGAGAGGAAGAAAATTAAGCAGCCATTTCTTTTTAGAGGATGTAAACTTATACAGAAAAATTCAAAATTATCTACAAAGGATTATTACAATTAACTAAGAAAGATTTAGAAAAATATTTCTAGATACAAAATCAACATACAGTAATAGGATGCAAATTTAATATGTACTACCAAAAAATCATACTCTATGATGTAAGAGTAGATATCATTCATATCAGGTGATCAAGTGCTTTATGAGAAAATTATAAAATTTTATTAAAAGACAGTAAAATACTTAAAAGAATAGAGAAATACACTTGATCTTAATGACTGAAAGATCCAGCATTTAAGGATATTATCTCTCAAGTCTATATATAGATTTAATGTAATTTTGTCCTCAGTTGCTTCATCTTCAAATATTTTGGAGAGCATCATAAATGCTATGTAGGTCTTAAGCATTATTATTATAAGAGGGAGCAAAGACAAATCACAAATGGGGATACAATGTTTACAGAACATATAATATATGCAATATTAATATACAGAATATTCATAGAACACCTAAAAAATTTCTTTCCATGTATTCTTTAAGTATGCACACACATACACAAATATATATACATATACACATATATAAATATGTATATATGTACATGTATATGTATATGCATACATGTATATGTATACATGTACATGAGTATGTATATGCACACATACATGCATATATATTTATATATGCATATATGTGTACATATGTGTACATATACATATGTGTATGCATGCATATGCATATACATATGTATACATGAATATGTATGCATGTGTATGTGCACGCATGTATGTGTGTATACACATATATGTACATGTATACATATATGTATACATAATATATGTGTATATACATGTATTATGTGGATGCATGTTATGCACATGTGTGCATACATGCACATGTATCTATGTGTGTATGTACATCTATATGTATATATATACATATATTTCATGAACATTCTTTTGCAACTACTGATTTAATAAACAACAAAATAAGATAGAATAACTCCTTTAAACTAGAACAATCTCAAATTTCTTCTTATGTAAGGATACTATGTTTTCAAATTTTTTTAATTCAACATTTTAGTTATTTAATGTTCAGGGAAATGCATTTTCACTGAGCTTGCTAATTACTATTTTCTTTTCCAGTTTGAATCACCATGGTTCCATTTTCATGAAGGGTCATAGGCTACAGAAGAAGAAAGAATGTTGTTACAAATACACTCCACAGACCTGAGGATGGAGGATGGGGAAGCCCTAGTAGGTTCTAACCCTTGAATTCTGAGACTTACTAGTTCATATCTACAATCCATGGCTGGGAGACACACAAATAGGAGCTGCAAAAGTACTTCCATTAAGAAGGTCTCTGGGATCTTGAAGTAACACTGTTTACATACTGAAAAGACAGAGTGTAACAAAGACAATGAATGAGTGAGAAGGTCTCTCTTCCCTCCATTATAGTTATGATGCAACCAGACAAGACAATGTTGTTATGACTGATATTTGCTGGTTTGGGAATATGAGCAATATTACTCTTTGAATGGATATCTGTGTTATTGTGATAATGCCAGCACTAACAGCAATGGCAGGAGAATGGCAGGTATTGCTTAAGGGACACGGAATAGAGGGTTATTTGTAAGCAAGTGAACAAAAGTTCCAAGGACTATCAGAAATAACTGGATGTTTTGGTTAAGACTCATTTGGTTATGAGGGACAGGAAACCCAGTCTGATTTGCCTGACTCATAACTGGATGGTCCAGATGTTGAACTGCTTTCAAAGCTCAGAGTTGTCATTAGGAGCAGGTTGCTCATCTTTTTGTTGAGCTCTGTTCTCCTCCATGCCTGGTTTCATTCTTAGACCCCAAAGAGCTATAATAGTTCTAGATAGCTCCATCCCTGCATTCTTCTTGGCTCAAGTCCAACAGGAAAGAAAGCTTTCCTCTATCTTTATATACTCAACTAAATCTCCACCCAACTGGTTAGGTCTGTGTTGTGGGCACCACTCCTGCAGCCAGGGCTGGAACCTTTTTCAGATGACATGAACCATGGGTGAAATCCAAGTTTATGTAGCAGTAAAATATGTGGCTACACTAAAAGAAAACAGAACAGAAAGTTGGGAGGGAAGTCAACAAATATTTACCCTATAGGATGAGATCTGTACGTCTAGACAAACTGGATTTTTGAGATAAGATCAGATACCGGTGAACAAACCGGTTATTACTGATAATATGACACTATTGATAATGAAAGGTGGACAATGTCTGGATTACTCAGATTACTGGCAGCAATCTAGAAATGATCTTTTGGGAAAATTAGGTCAACCCTTTTTATGCCATCCACTTCTAACACCATGAACTCGCAAGGGCCCAACTCTGAAACTTCACATTTAGAATTGCATTGCTTTGGTTAAAACCTATTGAAGACTTTCTGCCTACATAAAATGTAAAATGTCATATCCCACTTATACAGAAAAAAAAGAATATGTTTTTCAGTAGCATTGAGATTAGAAGGAAAATAGAAGTGGGTAAAGAAGTAGAAATGGAAAGCAAGATCTCAAGGATAAACTCTGCAATTCTGCCTCCAGTCTCACGATCCCCTTTATTTTTAGACCAGTGGTCTTCAAGCAGGGTGATTCCTCTCCCCTGGGGTGGAGATTGGGAGGACTTGGCCATGTTTGGAGAAATTTTTGTTTTTTCTTGTAGGGGTGTGGTGGTAGGGTTATTGGCATCTAGCAGGTGGAGGCCAGGGATGTAAAATATCCTACAATGCAAAGGAAAGCTCCTCACAACAAAGAGTTATTCTTCCCAATATGTCAATAGTATTGCTGTTGAGGAACCCTGGTTTTACACTTACAACCAACTTTCCAAATCAATAAATGACACTGAGATTGCTATTCTCCACTGGCTAGTTGATAGCAGTCAGGAAGTCATCTATTAGAGTTAATGAGGTTTTTGTCCTTCTTTCAAATATGCTGCATGATGGGCTAGTGCCCTGTGTGACTTATATTTCCAACAACAGGTACAGCTTGCTGCATTAGCCTACCTGAGAAGTTAGGGTTGGCAGACACAAGCTTAAGCAGACATCACATGTTGAGTCCCTGACAATACTGGGCCTCTTGTTTTTCTCTGTCAATTTAATTTTCAGACTTAACACCAGCAGTGAAAACAACTGTCTTGCTGTGTCTGACACTATCATTTTTGGTAGATCATGTAGAAAGAAATAAAAAGTGAAGCACAGAGCAAGATCCAATTTTCTTCCTAAAAGAAAGACTCAAGGGAAAACAATTTGTTTGACTGATTCATGCACCTTGGACTATTGGGCATATGAAAAGGAAATAAAATCCCCAAAATAAGCAAGAAAGCAATACTGCATTTCTAGTATGATGAGGGAGCTAGTAAAGAATCTAAACCACTGAGGGGAATTTAGATTGAGTAAGCAAGCTCAGTAATGTCGCTGAGTGAGATATTTCCTGGAAGTCAGAAAACTATGTTAAGGTGTACATAGCCTTTGTCTTCCCATGGGTATTAGAAATTATACATTATCAACTTGATTCAAATTACTAGGCCTTACCTTCTATCCTGAGATCTGTTGATGGCAACCTTACCCACTCCAAAGAGCAGTTAAGAGAAATGTTATTGTTATATAATCTGATCTTTATTTTAAAGTTTTATTTAATTTTATTTTTTTCAGTGTTCCAAAATCACTGTTTATGCATCACACCCAGTGCTCCATGCAATACATGCCCTCCTTAATACCCACCACCAGCCTCACCCAACCACCCAAACCCTCCCCTCCAAAACCTTCAGTTTGTTTCTCAGAGTCCACAGTCTCTCATGGTTTGTCTATTCCTCTGATTTCCCCCAACTCACTTCTCCTCTCCATCTCCCAATGTCTTCCCTGTTATTCCTTATGCTCCACAAGTAAGTGAACCCATCTGATAATTAATTCTCTCTGCTTGACTTATTTCACTCAGCATAATCTCCTCCAGTCCTGTCCATGTTGATACAAAAGTTGGGTATTCATCCATTCTGATGGAGGCATAATACTCCATTGTATATATGGACCATATCTTCTTTATCCATTTGTCTGTTGAAAGGCATCTTGGCTCTTTCCACAGTTTAGTGACTGTGGCCATTGCTGCTATGAGCATTGTGGTACAGATGACCCTTCTTTTTACAACATCTGTATCTTTGGGGTACACACTCCAATTGCAGGGTCATAGGGTAGCTCCATTTTTAATTTCTTAAGGAATCTCCACACTGTTTTCCAAAGTGGCTGCACCAACTTGCATTCCCACCAACAGTGTAAGAGGGTTCCCTTTTCTCCACATCCTCTCCAACACTTGTTGTTTACTGTCTTGTTGATTTTGGCCACTCTAACTGGTGTAAGGTGGTATCTCAAGGTGGTTTCTATTTGAATCTCCCTGATAGCTGATTATGATGAACATTTCTTCATGTGTCTGTTAGCCATTTGTATGTCTTCTTTGGAGAAGTGTCTGTTCATGTCTTCTGCCCATTTTTTGACGTGATTATCTGTTTTTTTGTTTGTTTGTTTGTTTTTGTTTTTGTTTGTTTTGTTTTTTTGAGTGTTGAGTTTAAGGAGTTCTTTATAGATCTTGAACATCAGCCCTTTGTCTGTACTATCATTTGCGAAAATCTTCTCCCATTCTGTGGGTTGCCTCTTTGGTTTGTTGACTGCTTCCTTTGCTATGCAGAAACTTTTGATCTTGATGAAGTCCCAAAAGTTCATTTTTGCTTTTGTTTCCTTTGCCTTTGGGGACATGTCTTGAAAGAAGTTGCTGCTGCCAATGTCGAAGAGGTTACTGCCTATGCTCTCCTCTAAGATTTTGATAGATTCTTGCCTCACGTTGAGGTCTTTTATACATTTTGAGTTTATCTTTGTGTACGGTGTAAGAGAATGGTTGAGTTTCATTCTTCTACACATGGTGTCCAATTTTCCCAGTACCATTTATTGAAGAGACTGTCTTTTTTCCACTGTATTTTTTCCTGCTTTGTCGAAGATTATTTGACCACAGAGTTGAGGGTCCATATCTGGGCTCTCTACTCTGTTCCACTGGTCTTTGTGTCTGTTTTTATGCCAGTAGGATGCTGTCTTGGTGATCACGGCTTTGTAGTAAAGCTTGAAATCAGGCAATGTGATGCCCTCAGTTTTATTTTTCTTTTTCAACATTTCCTTAGGCCTTCAGGGTCTCTTCTGGTTCCATACAAATTTTAGGATTGTTTGTTCCAGCTCTTTGAAAAATGCCAGTGGAATTTTGATCGGGATAGCATTGAAAGTATTGATTGCTCTAGGCAGTATAGACATTTTAACAATGTTTATTCTTCTGATCCATTGAGCATGGAATGCTGTTTCATCTTTTTGTGTCTTCTTCAGTTTCTTTCATGAGTGTTTTGTAGTTCCTCGGGTACAGGTCCTTTACCTCTTTGGTTAGGTTTATTCCCGGGTATCTTATAGTTCTTGGTGCTATAGTAAATGGAATCAATTCTCTAATTTTCCTTTCTATATTTTTCAATGTTAGAGTATTAGAAACCAACTGACTTCTGTACATTGATTTTGTATCCTGTCACATTACTGAATTGCTGTATGAGTTCTAGTAGTTTGGGGATGGAGTCTTTTGGATTTTCCATATAAAGTATTATGTCATCTATGAATAGAGGAAATATGACTTCTTTTATGCCAATTTGAATGCATTTTATTTCTTTTTATTGTCTGATTGTTGTTTCTAGGACTTCTAGTACTATGTTGAACAACAGTGGTGAGAGTGAACATCCTTGTTGTGATCCTGGTCTCAAAGGGAAGGCTTTCAGCTTTTCCCCATTGAGAATGATATTAGTTGTGGGTTTTTCATAGATATATCTTGGCTATGTATGTAGCAATTGCCTTAATGACCCAGAAGCTTTTTAATTTAGGTCTACTTGTGACTCCTCCAAAGCAACTCAAATACTAATTAACAGATGAAATATAAGATGGCGGAGAAGTAGCAGGCTGAGACTACATCGGGTAGCAGGAGATCAGCTAGATAGCTTATCAAACCATTGTGAACACCTACAAATCCCACGGGAGATCGAAGAGAGGAAGAACAGCAATTCTGGAAACAGAAAATCGACCACTTTCTGAAAGGAAGAACCGGTGGAGAAGTGAATCGAAAGCAACAGGAGGATAGACCGTGGGGAAGGGGCTGGTTCCCAGCAAGCGGCAGAGCAACGGAGCACTAAATTGGGACATTTAAAAGTCTGCTCCACTGAGGGACATCGCTCCAGAGGCTAAACCTGGGTGAAGCCCACGTGGGGTCAGCGTGGCCCCATGTCCCACAGGGTCACAGAAGCATCAGGGGTGTCTGAGTGTCACAGAGCTCACAGGTATTAGAGCAGGGAAGCCGGCTACAGAGACAGAGTCGAGGAGTGAGCTCTCAGCTCAGGGTTACCTTGAACCGGCCGCAGGTTGGGTGAGCTTGGAGTGCAGCCAGAGGCTGGGGAGAAGGGAGTAATTGGGGCTTTTCTCTGAGGGCACACTGAGGAGTGGGGCCCCGAACTCTTGGGTCCTCCGGGCCAGAGATTGGGAGGTCGCCATCTTCATTCCCGCCCTCTGGAACTCTACGGAAAGTGTTCAGGGAACAAAAGCTCCTGAAAGTGAAACCCAGCAGATTACTTAGCCCGGCCCCTGGTAAGGGTGGTGCATCTCTGCCTCGGGCAAAGACACTTGAGAGTCACTACAACAGGCCCCTCCCCCAGAAGATCAACAAGAAATCCAGCCAAGACCAAGTTCACTTAACAAGGAGAGCAGCAGAATTCCAGAGGAGGAGAAAGCAAAGCACGGAATTCATGGCTTTCTCCCCATGATTCTTTAGTCTTGCAGTTAATTTAATTTTTTCTTTAATTCTATTTTTTTTCTTTTTTTCTTTTTCTGCTAATTTTTTTTTAATTTTACCCTTTGCTTTTTTAACATTTTTTAATTCGTGTATCTTAACAATACCTTTCCAAAAAAATAATAATCTTTTTTGAACCTTCATTATTATAGTCATATTTTATCCTTCATAGTATTTAACTTTATTTTTTGTATTCACATAAGGGTTTTTTTCTTCTAAAAAATTTGGGGTACAACTTCCTCTAGTGGATCAAAATATACCCTAAATCTAGCTCCGGGCTTGTTCTAGTCTCCAGCCTGAGCAAATTCTCTCCACTTTCTTTTTCTTTATTCTCCCAACCAACATACTTTATCAACTCCTTTTTTTAGAAATAAAAAAAAAATTGTTTTTCAGCTTTATAGGCATATTCCATCCCTTCATTGTGTTTACCCTTATATACATTTTCATTCTTTAAAATTTTGGGAGGTACTTTCTTCTAAGAGGCCAAAATACCCCACAATGAAGTGGGTGACCCTGTTCTAGTCACCATCTAATATATACATATATATTTTTTTTCTCTTTTATATTTTTTATTTGTTTTCTTTTTTAGATTTTTCTTTCTGAACTTCTTTTTATCCCCTTTCTCCCCATCATGATTTGGGGTCTCTTCTAATTTGGTTAAAGGGCATTTTCCTGGGGTCATTGCCACCCTTTTAGTATTTTATTTGCTCCTTCATATACTCTTATCTGGAAAAAATGACAAGGCAGAAAAACTCACCACCAAAAAAAAAGGACAAGAGCCAGTACCGAAGGCTAGGGACCTAATCAATACAGACATTGGTAATATTCAGATATAGAGTTCAGAATGACGATTCTCAAGGTTCTAGCCGGGCTCAAAAAAGGCATGGAAGATATCAGAGAAACCCTCTCTGGAGATATAAAAGCCCTTTATGGAGAAATAAAAGAACTAAAATCTAACCAAGTTGAAATTAAAAAAGCTATTAGTGAGGTGCAATAAAAAATGGAGGCTCTTACTGCTAGGATCAATGAGGTAGAAGAAAGAATTAGTGATATAGAAGACCAAATGACAGAGAATAAAGGAGCTGAGCAAAAGAGGGACAAACAGCTACTGGACCACGAGGGGAGAATTCGAGAGATAAGTGACACGGTAAGACGAAACAACATTAGAATAATTGGGATTCCAGAAGAAGAAGAAAGAGAGAGGGGAGCAGAAGGTATATTGGAGAGAATTGTTGTAGAGAATTTCCCTAATATGGCAAAGGGAACAAGCATCAAAATCCAGGAGGTGCAGAGAACCCCCCTCAAAATCAACAAGAATAGGTCCACACCTCGTCACATAATAGTAAAATTTACAAGTCTTAGCAACAAAGAGAAAATCCTGAAAGCAGCCCAGGAAAAGAAGTCTGTAACATACAATGGTAAAAATATTAGATTGGCCGCAGACTTATCCACAGAGACCTAACAGGCCAGAAAGAACTGACGTGATATATTCAGAGCCCTGAACAAGAAAAACATGTAGCCAAGAATACTATATTCAGCTAGGCTATCATTGAAAATAGAAGGAGAGATAAAAAGCTTCCAGGACAAATAAAAACTGAAAGAATTTGCAAACACCAAACCAGCTCTACAGGAAATATTGAAAGGGGTCCTCTAAGCAAAGAGAGAGACTAAAAGTAGTAGATCATAAAGGAACAGAGACAATATACAGTAATAGTCACCTTACAGGCAATACAATGGCACTAAATTCATATCTCTCAATAGTTACCCTGAATGTTAATGGGCTAAATGCCCCAATCAAAAGACACATGTATCTGAATGGATAAAAAAACAAAACCCATCAATATGTTTCCTACAAGAAACTCATTTTAGACCCGAAGACACCTCCAGATTTAAAGTGAGGGGGTGGAAAACAATTTACCACGCTAATGGACCTCAGAAGAAAGCTGGGGTGGCAATCCTTATATCAGATCAATTAGATTTTAAGCCAAAGACTATAATAAGAGATGAGGAAGGACACTATATCATACTCAAAGGGTCTGTCCATCAAGAAGATCTAACAATTTTAAATATTTATGCCCCTAGATAGGGAGCAGCCAACTATATAAACAAATTAATAACAAAATCAAAGAAATACATCAACAATAATACAATAATAGTAGGAAACTTTAACACTCCCCTTACTGAAATGGACAGATCATCCAAGCGAAAGATCAACAAGGAAATAAAGACCTTAAATGACAAACTGGACCAGATGGACATCACAGATATATTCAGAACATTTCATCCCAAAGCAACAGAATACACATTCTTCTCTAGTGCACATGGAACATTCTCTAGAATAGACCACATCCTGGGTCATAAATCAGGTCTCAACCACTATCAAAAGATTGGGATCATTCCCTGCATATTTTCATACCACAATGCTCTGAAGCTAGAACTCAATCACAAGAGGAAATTTGGAAAGAACCCAAATACATGGAGGCTAAACAGCATTCTTCTAAAGAATGAATGGGTCAACCAGGAAATTAAAGAAGATTTGAAAAAAATTCATGGAAACAAATGATAATGAAAACACAACAGTTCAAAATCTGTGGGACACAGCAAAGGCAGTCCTGAGACGAAAATATATAGCAGTACAAGCCTTTCTCAAGAAACAAGAAAGGTCTCAAATACACAACTTAACCCTACACCTAAAGGAGCTGGAGAAAGAACAAAAAAGAAAGCCTAAACCCAGCAGGAGAAGAGAAATCATAAAGATCAGAGCAGAAATCAAAGAAATAGAAACCAAGAAAACAATAGAACAAATCAATGAAACTAGGAGCTGGTTCTTTGAAAGAATTAATAAGAGTGATAAACCCCTGGCCAGTCTTATCAAAAAGAAAAGAGAAAGGACCCAAATAAATAAAATCATGAATGAAAGAGTAGAAATCACAACCAACACCAAAGAAATACAAAAAATTATAAGAACATACTATGAGCAACCCTACGCCAACAAATTTGACAATCTGGAAGAAATGGATGCATTCCTAGAGACATATAAACTACCACAACTGAACCAGGAAGAAATAGAAAACCTGAACAGACCCATAACCAGTAAGGAGATTGAAAAAGTCATCAAAAATCTCCAGACAAACAAAAGCCCAGGGCCAGATGGCTTCCCAGGGGAATTCTACCAAACATTTTAAGAATAATTAATTCGTATTCTCCTGAAACTGTTCCAAAAAATAGAAATGGAAGGAAAACTTCCAAACTCATTTTATGAGGCCAGCATCACCTTGATCCCAAAACCAGACAAGGATCCCATCAAAAAAGAGAATTACAGACCAATATCCTTGATGAACACAGATGCAAAAATTCTCGCCAAAATACTAGCCAATAGGATTCAACAGTACATTAAA
>PISX010023075.1:0-30466 GCA_004024625.1 Mellivora capensis
CCCTGGCAGGTCACTGGAAGCAGAGGTACCAGTCATGTCAAGCCAGCCACTTTCCTTTGGTAAAAATAGATGGCACATCTGGTGTTGTTGCAGCTCTCGTTTGTGACTTTCCACAGGAGCCAAGGCAGCATCTGCCCTGCACGCACACGGGCTTCAGGAGCAAGGGAAGGCTGCCCTGAAGGTTGCCCCTCTCTGACCAGCAGGAGAGCTTTGTTACCTCATGTCTGTTCATTGTACCTGTGCCCTCAATACTTTATAGATACATTCAAATTTCTGAAAATCATTTTTCTGGTGACCCCATTTTGCCCATGCAGTTCCACTTAGTTTAATCAACTGAGAATAACCTTCATCTCTTGCTTAGAGGGTACCCCAGGGAACCCATTTGTATGAGGATTCAGGGAAGAAAAATGGGTCCTTAACCTGCTTCAAAACTGCTGTATCCACACAAATAGACCTTGAAAAAATGGTTGTTTTTTTTTCCAGGTGGGAGGGATTTATTGGAGAATTTCAATCATGGATTCCTGGCTGAAATATATGGCCTTCCCAAAAAATTAGTAATGTTTTTAACACTTTGCAAACCTACATTCCAAGTTTGGCATGCTCTTGCTTTTCTTTACATTCAGGGCTTTAAAATGGAAAAATAAGAGAATGTCCCTTTGTATCAAATTTAGATTTTGCCAACATTCCATACAAGTTGTCATTATTTTTATATATCTTTCTACCAGCTTTTTTTTTCCTACTTACTTAAATTCAGCTCACTAACATATAGTGTATCATTCGTTGAGGGTGCAGAGTTGGGTAATTCGCCTGCTGTGTATGACACCCAGTGCTCATCACACCCCACGCCTCCCAGTGACCCCATCCCCCACCACCCCTCCAGCAACCCTCGGGTTTTTTCCTATAATTAAAAGTCTCTTATGGTTTGGAACAGCTTCTTACAGATTCCTTAGTGTTCCTGGTTCCAAATAAAGTCTTCTTTCTTCTATTTGCACTTACAGGAGAAAAATTCTGAGCATTCTCTCATGCACTGGTAACTTGCCCAAAGCAGAGATGCCCCAAGTCTTCCCCCTGACATCCAGGTTCTAGGCCCAGACCTTTCCAGGCTTCTGTTGGCCAGAAACAGGGACAGTAATAGTAGGTATGCATGGCAAAGGTGGAAAAGAACAAGAGATAACATGTGGTTTCTGATATATTTCTTATAATACAGTTTAAAACTAAGGAAAATTATGCTCAAGTACTTTTTCCTGCCCTAAGCTCCTGGTTGACTATTGGGCCGGTAACCTTTGCTGACCTCTGACCCACGACTGAGTCCCTACAGCTGGTCATGGACTCTTCTCTGTTATCCTGAGGTGTTGTCCTTGCTAGCCCCAGCTTGCTTTCCCTTTATTCTGAGTCCTCAGATGGCTAAGTTTTCCTCTGCTCTCTGATTGGGAATGGCATGACTTTAGAGCCCGAGGAAACACTTCGAGGAAGGGAGTGACAGAGAGTGGCAAGCACATCTCGCGTCATTACAGTGTCACATCTGCTCCACTGCAGCCGACTGAGTGCAGAAGAGAGAGAATGAAGAGTGTGGGCTGCTGGGGTGCCTAGGATGCCCCCGAATGCCCACCCGGCACCTTCGTGTACACGCCCCACCTGCGTCTGACCCCAGAGCATGTGGGTCCAGTGGCAGCTGTGGTGAGGGACAGTGTGTGTGTGCAAGAGACCGAGACGGAGACAGAGAAAGGGACAGAGGACAGAGAGGGAGGGTTCATGGCCAGTGGATGGTCCTCTTTTCTTTTCTTCACTGGAAATCTAAGAAAAGTGGTGCTCTGGGAATTTGGTGTATCTGAAAATAGAGAGCTTAATTTTTTGGCCCCTTCTCTTCTGCCCTTAGATTTCTCACTGACTCTACACATCTAAGAGTGGGGATACCTGTTCTACTCCAGTGGTTTTCCTGTGAGGACCCAGTGGTAAAACTGCCAGCGGAAAAAGATAATATCTGATGTAGAATAAGCATTCAATCTATTTCATTATTTTTAGTTATTATCATAATTAGCCAGCTAGATACTCAGTGAAAATACATTCTTTCCACTCAATATTGAAAGTGCAGGAATTTTTTAAATTAAAATGTCTTCTTCTTCTTTTATATTAATATGTCTATATTAAAATGTCTTCTTCTTAAAAAACCTTTAATAATAGGTTCTAATGTAATAAAGAAACCTAACAGCTAATTCCTGTGTGACTAATTGGGGTGACTGGGCTGCTTCCTTCTGTAACTTCACACGGAGGCTTACATGTGACCTGGTGGTTAACTTGTGTCAGGTGCGTCAGACTCAAGCTGGAAACACTGTATTACCTACTTCCTCGGCAGACCACTATGGATCCCCATTTCTTTCTCAGCCCCAACCGTACTTACCCCCTGAATAGCTCATGTTCTGTGTCTCAGCCGTGAAGCTGGACACTGACCACAGAACACATACTGTTCGTCCTTCCTCATGGAGCTTCTAAGGCAAGATGTGCAACAAAGAAAAGGCAGAAAGATAGACAGGAAAATAAAATGTGTGTGTAGCTTCTTAATGACTCTTGGAAAGAATCAGTAGGGCTGCTTGTACTTACCTTCATTGTTTGCTTTCCTGTCATTTTCCGAAAAGCAACAAAAACTACTGCCTCCTCTATAGAAATTTCTTTTTTTTTTAAGATTTTATTTAATTATTTGACAGACAGAGATCACAAGCAGGCAGAGAGAGAGAGGAGGAAGCAGGCTTCCCACTGAGCAGAGAGCCCGATGCAGGGCTCGATCCCAGGACCCTGGGATCATGACCTGAGCCGAAGGCAGAGGCTTTAACCCGCTGAGCCACCCAGGCACCCCATGACTGCCTCCTCTAAAAGTGAAGAACTGAAGGGCATTGTCTCTGCACCAGAGACAGACGCGTACTCCTCAGGCCAGAGAAGGCTGAATCAAGTTCAGTGTCTGTACCCAGGACCCTGCCACCCTGGTCCGTCATTACATCATTGGCCAGGGCAAGTTTATCTACTACAATCAAGAAAAAGAATTCCAAAAACTATTAAATTTTTTCTTTCCTTGAAAAGTGTTTGGAACTTCATGTTTTATTGCAAAAATAGAGTTAGTGTTTTCTTAAGAACTTTAAACAAGAAAAAATGGCAGTGAGCCTATGGATCCCAAGAGAAGCCAACCTTCGATGGCTCCTTCAGAGTTCCTCAGGACTGCTTTTCCACAACATTGGGCACTAGTGCACACCTTCTTTGGATGCCTTCTCCTTCTGGGTCTGGGACACCTCTCCCTCTTGTTGTTCCTTCTGCCTCTCTAGCAACCCTTCTTCTGCCCATTATATATATATATATATATAATACAGTCCTAATGACACAGTGAGCTCCTCTTCTTTTCTCTGATCACTTCTGCTGCCCCTCTGCCAAGACTTCTTGGCCCCTCAGCCTTCCTCTCTCCTCCACACAGTTCCTCTCAGCCACGTGGTACAGTCACTTGGGAAGAGTAACCCAAGGCCACATGGACAGGAGAATCCTGTTCAGGATCAACATTTCTTTTAAAAGATAAGTGTGTATTATTACCCTGAACTGCTTCTGCAGCCCACCCTGACCTGAAAACTCGTGTGTTACCCAACAACATTGCCTGTACCTAAAAGCAGCTAGCTATTTCTGTGCAGTCCAGACACAAATCTTCTTCTTCTCTCTACATTTTTCCTGCTCTTGTATTTATATTTTTAAGTTTGTAAGTGCTCTCTTGCCTCAGGGTGCATCAGGCCAAATTAACAGAACATGCAAGGCTGACCTAAAAAACTGAAGCAATCAACCAACACCAAGTGAACCACAAGAAGGCTCTTTTCCTTAGGGATATGGTGGCCTGAAAGACAGGCATACCATGCTCTGTAAACAGGACAGGAAAAAAAGAGAAAAAGGGGCTGCTCCCAAACGCTCAGACTAGAACCTACTTTGGGGCTGAGGAAGAGATTTAGCCAACAGGGAAGAATCAGCAAAGTCTAAATTCAGAATTTTTATGCTAAATAAGATTAGGGCAGTACATTTCATAAAGTGATTATAATGTAGATGTGATTGCTATGTTAATAGTCTCCTGCTGCATAAAATGATTTCTCAAAAAACTTTCTGCACCAACCTTCAAAAAATAGAACCTCAGAGGTTCAAATGTTAGCTTATTTGGAAAAGACAATGAGAAGCAGAGGGTTAGGGTTAGACTTAGCCTGATTGGTAATGGACACTTCTTTGTATTTCAGTTATGACTTCTCCCCTTCCCTCCCTCCCGCCTTCCCCCCTCCCTCCTTGCCTTCCCCACTCTGGTGGGGATCAGGGCTCCTTAGTCTTTACTGTCTTCAGATGGAGAAGGCTGGGGGGGTTCCTGTTGCCACCAGAGACATGCTGGGCTCTGCTTGGATCAGGACTGAGGCCTAAGTTCATGGCTGTCTCTGAAAACCAAGTATCAGAGCCCCCATCTCCTCTGTTTATTTTACTACTACTACTACTACTACTACTACTACTATTAACATACTTTCTAGATGTTTACATCCTTATTATAGTCAGCTATTCAACCTTGGGTTGGGTTCATATAATGGCAACTTGCTTAGTATCCCCTTACTATTAGACACCAAAATTTTAATTTTTTCTGTCATAAATTATATTTGACTCTATTCTGGTTCTTCTTTGGAATTGTTTTTGGATGTGTAATACAGTCCTAATGACATGAACAATTTCATTTCACATAGTGCCAGATTGCCTTTCAGAAACAGTGTTGGTGTTGCTAGGAATGTACAAACCTTCCTCTATCCTCACCAACATTTTCTGTTATTCTTATTTATAGTTGCTAGTTTGGGGAATCATTAAAGGTAACTTACAGTTGCTCTAATTTCTATTTCTTCATCCTCGCTAGGAAGATTGTGAATTTGAGCTCTGGCTGGGAGCACGCTGATTCTCTCCCATTGGCAGGAGAACCGTAGTGTAACAGGGTACATTTCAGGGAAAGCGTGGCCTCATGAATGTGTCTGGGCCACATGGACACCCATGGATCATGTTTTGATTGAGATAATCCAGATTTGATTTAGATAATCCAGTCATCTATGACTCTCACAAGTGTCCCGGTTTGGTGATAATTACATGGTCACTTTAGTGATGATGGAGGAGGGGGGCAAACCAGCCAGACATATTTGTGACGTCACCCACCTTCACATGTGCCCAAAGTCAGGACTGTGAGGTCTTCCTGTGATAGTTCTGGGCTCTGTTTGTTCATGAATAAGTAGTATTTTCATACTCCTGACTAGTCTAGGTTTTATATATTGGGGATTTTAGACTTTTATCAGTTAAATTTATCATCTATGATTTTCCTAACTATGTAGCCTTCTTTTCAAACCTTAGTTTGCTAAACTTAATTTAATTCCTATGTCCCTGAGCACATTCTCCTTCCCTATGATGATAAATTCCATTTCTTCCATAGTCTGTAAGAAATTCCATTTCTTCCATTTCTTACTTCTTCAGATGGAACAATTCTGTTATTTCAGTATTTTTTGTGTAAGTCATATAAATCAATAATTTAGTGCCTTGTATGGTATCTGCTATGGATCTAAGCTAACCCGCATTCAGAGTGATGGTTAATATTTCTTATATTACATTTTCCTTTAAAATGAACACAAAGGGAATGTTTTTGGAACATTACCATTTGATGATTATATATTAAACAGTTATGCCAGATGGAAAACCATGTATTGATACGCTTCATAGTATCTAGGAAGTAATAACTATGTTTATTAAAGTCAGGCTGCAAAGGGTGATATCATTTGAAGATGACTTTAGGCAAAAGCAAAAGGCTTTTCTTTAGCCTAATAACGACTATTCTTTGTGACATGCATTAACAAAATCTTCCAAATACAGCAATGTTTCCATCTGTCTTGGTAGATGAAAACCACAGATATATAGGACAGGAAACTTCCAAAAGATGACCATGGAGGGAGATTTATTCTGGGTTGCTGGTCATTTAGCCACCTTGACTGCACCCAAACTTGTGTGTGTGTATGGACACATGCATTTTTCTAAGGATAGTGTCCATAATTTTCACCAGATCTGAAAAGCATCCATCATACCTCTATAACTGGGAACTAAAAACCTAGTCTCTTCACATCCTAGATGCAGTTACTGATCCACAAAACATAACACCAACGCACAAAGCTAAAACTCCAATTAGTGAGCAAGCCGAGACTAGAACTTGGAATTGGATGTCTTGATTATTTCCATCCCAGTCTGCTGTAGAAAACTGCCTATGACTATTTTCGTGGTTAAACCTGTCCCACTCCTCGCTCTGTATTCCTACACTGGTCCCTGACCGTCCAAGAAGTCACAATCAGTCACATCCCCTAGGGAAGCTTCTGATACTGAAACCAAATTCCTCCCCTCCTCCAATAAAAATATATTGGTGTCATATTTAATTTTTCCAGAGCTCAGTTTTTGGCTAAATAATTGGAAATCAAATTTCTGGCTATTAAAAATACCAATGCATTACTAATTGAAGCTGATATATTGTCACTCTTAAACTTATTTACACTTCAAAAGGGAAATTCTTGGAACAAATACGTCAGTACCAAAGCAGATCTCCATGTTGCATATGTCAGGCACTCAGGCATAACTAATGGAGAGGCCATCTGATTAACCAACCTTCCAGTCTGTGTTTTATGCCAGGCTCTGGTCTAAATTCTTTTTAAACAACCTATCCCCTGAGTTCTCATTTCTTAAGAACCTTAAGATAGGCAGATTTTATTTCTATTTCACAGATGGGCAAATAGAGGCCCAGAAACATTGAGTAGCTTGCCTGTGTCACATGGCTAACAGCATAACCCGATACTTAACCTCCACACCCTCCCATCTTTTAGTAAGAGGTTCCCAACGGTGAAGTCAAATTGGACCACACGTATTCACCCGTAAGGCCTAAATAACCTGTTGTGAGGGCTTATCTTTGGCTTTTAGTCCTGAAAACATTTTACTGACCATTCTGCTCTGTCTGTAATGCTCAGAAACTTTCAGGGATTGGGGAGGGAAGGAGAAGGTCGGCCTCCTGAGGTACCTCTTTGTTTGCTCTTGAATCTCTGACCCAAGCCTACTTCTCCCTGGCTATATATAGCACATCCAACTGGGAACTTTAAATATTTGTTTTATTTTATGTTTGAGAAAGAAGGCTTGGTACAAATGTTTGCTCTCTTTGTGTTTACTTTATAATAATGGAGTTAAATTTGAACTCTCGGGATCAAATTACTGACTTCTGTCGAACTTGCCCCTTCTCCACACGCTGCAGTGCTGGGTCCCTGACTTACTTCTCTCTCCACAGCTCCAACTACTACTGCCTGCCGATTAGGGTCATGTGCCTTCCCTTTCCTGAAGCATGAGGCATGACGGTACAGTCTGTTATGTCTAAAATGTCAAAACCCAGAGTCCGTACTCACACATCAGTGCCAAATACATGCCATAAGCTCGCCCTTGCCTTCCCCCGTGCACAACCCAGTGGGGTCCGGAGCTCTGCAGCGGCTTCTCTGACAGCCACAGGGAACTGATTCACCAGAAGACGGGCAGGATTGAAGGGTAGCTTAAGCTTCTGAGGATATTGACACTTAAAAAAGTGAATGTATCACAATAAATGAACTTTTGTAGGTGAAGCTTGAGGCCCAACAGCAGTAAGTTGGGAGGATTTTCTGCAGGATGTTCATAACTTTTCATTTCAGTTACTGTGCTTCTTAACTCTAGCATTTCTATTTGAGGATTTTATTTTTTTTTAAGATTTTATTTATTTGTTTGTTTGTTTGTTTGACACACAGAGAGAGCACACAAACAGGGGGACCAGCAGGCAGACAGGGAGAAGCAGGCTTCCTGCTGAGCAAGGGGCCTTTTGTGAGTCTTGATCTGGGGTCTCCAGGATCATGACCTGAGCTGAAGGCAGAGGCTTAATCAACTGAGCCACACAGGTGTCCCCCTATTTGAGGATTTTAAAAATATATTCATAGTCTGAACCTCTTTATTGATACTTTCTACTTGATGAGACATCATTCTCACTTTCCTTCAGCTCTTTAGGCATGGCTTTCTATATTTCTTTGAATATATTTAAAATACGTGATTTAAAGTCTTTGCCTAGTAGGTCTGTTATGTGGTTTTCTGCAAGGAGCTCCCACTCGTTGTTTGTTTCCACCTGTGTCTGGACAGTGCTTTCTTATTTCTTCACTTGCATTACAATTTCTTTTTGAAAACTGACATTTTAAATAATACAACAGGGAAACCCTGGGAACCAGATTCATCCCCTCTCCAAGGCTGCTTGTTGTCGCTTTCTTCTTTGCAGTCGTGGTAGTTGTTGTTACTTGCTTTTTTACTCCCTTCTCTGAACTAATTCTGTGAAGCCTGTTTTCTCTGTCATGTGTGGCCACGGAAGGCTCTCTTCAGTCAGCTTATGTTCAGATAACGATTGGTCCAATTTCCTTAAACACCTGGAACCAGTAAGTCTCAGCCTTTGCTAAAGGATTCTGGATGAGTGCTAGGGAACATCCTCAACATTCAGCCAGGCAGCTGACAACTGGGCTTTGGCCTTCACTTCTTGCTTGTTCAGAGTCTCGAGGTCAGCAGGAAGTGAGAGCTAAAGGTATCCTCCAAGCATGTAGCTTGGTCATTTGCAGGGTCATTTGCAGGGTCATTGCAGGGTCAAAGAGCTTTGCAAAGTTCCTGTGGGCATCTCATTATCCAGTCTTCCTCTCCTGCTTCCTGGTCAGCCAGTTGCTTGCCGGTTGTTATCTACTGCCTCAGGCAGCTGTAATGTTAAAACAATTGTCTGTGATTGTTTTCAACAAGTGCCCCTGGGGAAAAGGCTTTTAGGCTGGTCAAGTTCCTAGCCAGTTCAGATATAGACGGTGTTGCAAGTAGGGTCTTGCAGAGAACCTCCAAACAGGTCAAATAATGACAGTTCTCAGAGCAGGGGGAACTGATTGAGCTCCGGCTCTGTTTTTTGGCTCCAAGGCTTGGAGGCTGCTTGGTCTCACCGTGAATGCAGGTGATTAGTTTTTGAGGCTACCGTGTGGCTAGACTAGGGTAAGTAAAAAACCACAGAGCTTGTGCTTAATGAGATTTGGCCACTTGTCTTCAGTGAAAGCTCTCTGGATTGCTGCGAGCCTTTGGTTAATTTTTAGTCTTCTGATCATGTTGGTTCTGATAATTTGTGCCACTGTTTGCTTGCTTTTATGGAAAGGGGATTTTTGGAGAGACTTACTCTACCATTTTTTGCTGATGTCACTCCAGGATATTTATTGTAACAACACACTATTTTATTTTTATTTTTTCAGTGTCCCAAGATTCATTGTTTTTACACCACACCCAGTGCTCCATGCAATACGTGCTCTCCTTAATGCCCACAACACACTTTAATTCACACATAAGACTAGTGAGTTTCAAACATTTTGCTTGTTTATACCAGAAGAAAAATACCCAATATAATGCACTCTCTTGCATGCTTTTAAGTTGACAGCAAAAATTGTTGTTAAGTATGCATAAAGGATATAATTTCCAACACATTATAAATGTTGACATTTCAAAATGAAACCATTACACACTCTCTTAAATGTTGCCAGTGAAATCTAAATACACTGGAGTGCCTGGGTGGCACTGTCCGTTAAATGACTCCTCCTGGCTTTGGCTCACGTGGTGATCTCGGGGTCATGATCAAGCCCTGCCTCAGGCTCAGCATTCAGCATAAAGAAAAAAGAGAAAAAAGAAATCTAAATGCACTAGCTGTTTGATACCTCATCCATCTCGTTCATTTATTTTTTTCTTTTTTTTTATTTCTTTTCAGCATAACAGTATTCATTGTTTTTGCACCACACCCAGTGCTCCATGCCATACATGCCCTCCCCAATACCCACCACCTGGCTCCCCCAAACTCCCACCCCCCCACCCCTGCAAAACCCTCAGGTTGTTTTTCAGAGTCCATAGTCTCTCATGGTTCACCTTCCCCTCCAATTTCCCCAAACTCCCTTCTCCTCTCCATCTCCCCATGTCCTCCGTGTTATTTCTTATGCTCCGCAAATAAGTGAAACCATATGATAATTGACTCTCTCTGCTTGACTTATTTCACTCAGCATAATCTCTTCCAGTCCTGTCCATGTTGCTACAAAAGTTGGGTATTCAACCTTTCTGATGGAGGCATAATACTCCATAGTGTATATGGACCACATCAAAAAATGGGCAGAAGATATGAACAGACACTTCTCCAATGAAGACATACAAATGGCTATCAGACACATGAAAAAATGTTCATCATCACTAGCCATCAGGGAGATTCAAATCAAAACCACAGTGAGATACCACCTCACACCAGTTAGAATGGCCAAAATGAGCAAGACAGGAAACAACGTGTGTTGGAGAGGATGTGGAGAAAGGGGAACCCTCTTACACTGTTGGTGGGAATACAAGTTGGTGCAGAACAGTGTGGAGATTCCTCAAGAAATTAAAAATAGAGCTTCCCTATGACTCTGCAATTGCACTACTGGGTATTTACCCCAAAGATACAGTTGTAGTGAAAAGAAGGGTCATCTGTACCCCAATGTTTATAGCAGCAATGGCCACGGTCGCCAAACTGTGGAAAGAACCATCTCATTCATTTAAAAGTACATGAACAAGTTCCACTTTAACAGATGGAAAGTCTGAATGGAGCCTCATTCTTTTTGGATTCTTATTTACATTTCCACAGAGTTTTATCCTAAGGTAATATTTTTATGCTGTACAATCTTTTATTGATCAATTATTATATACATTTGAAATTTGTATTTTTCCCAAAATTTCATGGTACCATAAGGTTCTGAGTATCAAAGAATGTCCTCTAGATTGAGTTATAATTGTATTTATTAGTAATATACAATAGATCAAACCATAAATACATACATTTTTGTAACTATCAAACAGAAAAATTTTAAGTGAAATGGCTTCTTTTAATGATATATGTGGGCCTTTCCCCCATAATTACCTCATCTATCTTTTAATAGAATTACTTGTTGCTAGATTGTGGTAGGATCTGGTACCAATTCTGTTCCTTCTTTTCACTTTTATAAATATAAGTGTCAAGAAATCTTATTCACAAAGATAAGTAAATGCAAATAGAAGGAATTTTGCTATAACAAATCACTAAATTCTCTTAATTCCTTAAGTCATTTTGACAAAGTCACTTATGCATTCTCAACAATGAATTATCAACTCAGATTCAGTTTAATGGTGAGCTAAAGGCATGAATGATCTTCACTCAATTTTACTGAAAGCAAAGACTTGAAACCATCTGAACAACATAGCATTGGTCACTTAGTCATCCATGTCACTTTCCTGGGCCACAACTCATGTTCGAAAGTGGTCCTTAGTGTGGACAGCCTGCACTTAAACCAAAGCTGTATCCAAGGGCAGTTGTCTTTTGGGTCTCTTGAAACTGCCCATGTACATGGAAAGTGCTTACACACCTCAACAACATGCATCTTCAACCAGGATCACCAGGTCTCCTTCCACAGCATCAGTCAGCCAGCACCATTTGATGAGTGATGGTGATGCACTAGGACTAGCACTTGTCCTCTCCTGAGATATCCAGATGTCGCTGATCCCCCCTCACCAGGATTTAGGTTGCCTGCTCAATTAAGTGTCCTCTTTGATATACTATACCTTCCCCCAAGGATTTAATCACATTTATTAAACCTAGATGGAAGTCAACACAAAACCATAGAAAATCGTGCTTTCCAGTAAAGAAAATAAGAAAACTCTAGGTTGATTCTTCCATAACTAATTTGAAATGTGCCCTAAAAAAAGTTATCTGTAAGTCCTATTAAATTATACGAATGACACATAATCATCAACAGCAATTTCACTTTGAGTATTATTAAGTTATTTCAGGGAAGGACATTTGTTCCTTAGCTTGTTTCTTAGTGTGCTTTTGAAAAGCAATGCGTAAGTGGAAATTTCATGAATTGAGTTACATTGTCCATAACTAGGCAATTTATTATTTAAGGGTGATTTTTAAAAATAATGATATATCCTCTCCTGAGTCAAAAATGCATTCTCTAATGTGCCTTTCTTGTTACATTTTCATTGTCACATAAAAGTTTTCCTGGAGTAGACAGTGCTATCTCATTTTACTGCTGCTTTGCCTTACAAGGTTTTGCCTTTTCTTTTTTCTTTATGGATCTGTACACTCTTTTCTCAGGTCTGGTAGAGAGTCTAGCAACTCATCTATGAAAAGAGTATTATAAATTTTTATTTTATTTTATTTTTATTTCTTTTCTATGCTTCAGAATTCATTGTTTATGCACCACACCTAGTGCTCCATGCAAGACATGTCCTCCATTATACCCACCACCAGGCTCACCCAACCTCCCACCCCACTTCCCCTCCAAAACCCTCAGATGGTTTCTCAGAGTCCACAGTCTCTCATGGTTCATCTCCCCCTCCAATTTTCCTCAACTCCCTTCTCCTCTCCATCTCCTCATGTCCTCTGTGTTATTCCTTATGCTCTACAAATAAGTGAAATCATATGATAATTGAATCTCTCTGCTTGACTTAAGTCACTCAGCATAATCTCCTGCAGTCCCATCCATGTTGATACAAAAGTTGGGTATTCATCCTTTCTGATGGAGGCATAATACTCCATAGTGTATATGGACCACATCTTCCTTATCCATTTGTCCATTGAAGGGCATCTTGATACTTTCCACAGTTTGGTGACTGTGGCCATTGCTGCTATGAACATTAGGGTACAGATGGCCCTTCTTTTCACTACAACTGTATCTTTGGGGTAAATACCCAGTAGAACAATTGCAGGGTCATAGGGAAGCTCTATTTTTAATTTCTTGAGGAATCTCCACACTGTTCTGCACCAACTTGTATTCCCACCAGCAGTGTAAGAGGGTTCCCCTTTCTCCACATCCTCTCCAACACACGTTGTTTCCTGTCTTGCTCATTTTGGCCATTCTAACTGGTGTGAGGTGGTATCTCACTGTGGTTTTGATTTGAATCTCCCTGATGGCTAGTGATGATGAACATTTTTTCATGTGTCTGATAGCCATTTGTATGTCTTCTTTGAAGAAGTGTCTGTTCATGTCTTCTGCCCATTTTCTGACATGATTATCTGTTTTGCATGTGTTGAGTTTGAGGAGTTCTTTATAGATCCTGGATATCAGCCCTTTGTGTTATAAATTTTTAAATCATAAAATTCATGTAACACTGGTCATAATAAATGTTTTAAAAGATATACTTTAAGATATCTCTGAATCTTGAGTCTTATTTCATTGAAACATAAATAAGTAGAAGTAATGACAAAGGGGATTATTTTGTGTGACAAGGTGTCAGTTGTGTTTTTACTGCTATGTGGACCATGCAAATTGAGGAACTTTTTTCTTATTTTATAAAATTATTATTTTTTATTAGATTAAGAGGAAGGATTTAGGTATCTTCTTAACTTTGGCTAGAAAGAAACCAAGAGAAAATTGTATATTTTGAGAAAGATTTTGTATTACTTAAAATTTGTCACTTGTCTTCATTCCCCCCTGTAGGAATATGTTTGGGGTTAAAATTATTTATATAATTTCTGCTTGATGTTTTACTTTAGCTCTAGGCTATACTCTCCTTGAAGGATAGCCCTAACAAAGAAAGGAAACACAGTAAGTCCCTTGAAAAATAACAAATATGAACCGTTCTCCCTCAGCCTTGAACACAACACTTCAAGCTCAGCAAGAAACAATATTGTTTCATTGTAGTTTTGAACCTGTGATGAGCACAAAACCCAACAATCACCAGAATATTGAATTAGGTATTACTCATATCTGCCACCTAGAGAAAAGAAAAGGAAATAAGAGAAGATGGGGAAGAAGGGTCTATAGGGGCACAAAGGTGTCTTTTATGAGTTTTGAGTACCTACAGTTTGGGTTTAATACAAAGTTTATCTGAGCCAGCTTCAGATGGCTTTGTCCCAACACAGCTGCTCAGGACTGAGTTCCTAGCTCAACCATAGGTTGTATGGTGGCAGCCTTCCTCATGTTCGGTACAGATAGGGCCACACAAGGAGAATGTTTCCTTTCTCTCAACAAACACTACTTTTGGTAAATTATTTCAGGGACCCTGAATCCAAGCAGTGATGATACTTTTCCCTCAAAAATGGACCATGCCCTTTATATCAGTTATCTATTGCTGTGACAACTTCCCATAAACCCACCAGTTTAAAACCACTTATATTTGTTGTCTCACGGGAATCTCTGTGTGACTTGCCCAGGTCCTAAGCTTCAGGGTCTCTCATTAGGTTGTAATCAGGTGTTGACCAGGGCTGTGGTCTCATCTGAAAGCTTGACTCTGAGGGCTTGTTGCTGGACACTTAGGATTACCCCCAGATGTGCAGTTGCCTTGCCCAAAAGAAAAAATCCTTTCCTGGGAGTCTAGACCTCACCTCTACCCTAAGCTAACCACTACCTGCTGACAGGGAACAAAAGCCCAGTTCCTTTGTCCAGAGCCAGGACCAACTCTAAGCCCAGTTGACCCTCCCACACTTTGGGCAGGAGCCAAAAGCTTCTCTGACCTTTCACCCTGCCTTGTTCCTTCCCTTTCTGTTCCCCTCACTCTTGTAAGGGCTTTTCCCATAATTTTCCCTGCACAAGCATTCCACTGGTGCCCTTGGTTCAAGATCTGTATCCAAAGACCCCTATCTTTATCTCTGCCCTCCCACAGGGAACTCCTCCCCTTTACTTGGACTAACAGTCATGCATGGTACCTCCGTTGAGGTCACAGGAGGTGGCATAGGAAAGCAAGGGTCCTGGAACCTGGTTCTGGCTCAGATGTGTTCAGCTGGAGCCTGGGCCCTGGGCCAAGTGCCTACTGATCACTGAGCCCTGAGCCCTGGGATGCACTGGGAGCTGGAGAACTTCAGCCTCTGGGAAGAGCAAGCCAAAGAGATGGATATCAGAGACATAATCAGTTTGGTGAGTTGAGCTGGCTATTCAACAGATCCATCCTAACAATAAGAAAAGGGGTCTTTTTTCCTGGTTTGTACACTGGGACACTTGGATTCGGGACAAAACCCTACAATATTCTGGAAAATAACAGCTCCCTACAGTCAATCCCATTTTCTGTAAGGGAAAACAAAATATTGCAAAAACACAAGATAATGTAATGAGAATAAAAGCACACTTGGTGGTTGAGGTCATGGCCTTTATTGAGGGATGTACAGTGGAGGGAAATGCCAGGCTGAGACCAGAAGGACAGGTCTGGAGGGTTTTAGGTGGCCACTACCGTGTATGAAAAATAAATTCTTAATTGTACGATTCTCGTTGCTTCTGAATTCTCAGACACACATCTTTCACTAGAAAGCAGACCTGAATTTAAAAATATATATATGTATGACTCAAACTTCCAGCCTAATGCCTCTAAAATAAAGTACACAGTAGCAAAAGGCCCATCACCTGCCCCTCAAGTATAGAGGGCTTGGAAAGCAATTCAGAGCTCTGAAATAACCCTGCATAAAGGAAACAGCCTCTCCTAGTAGAAGGTACAGTGACAGTTTGGCACTTCTAATACAAGAGCTGAGAGCACGATTTTAGTCTGTAATTCCCTTAAGAGCATGTATAAACTCAGGTCTCTGCAGTGTCTAGCCTCAACCCCTTCTAGTTTCCACAGTGCACCTTCAGTACATTGCCTTCCTGCCAACTGTCTTCACTGTCACGGTGCCATTGCCCACTTTTGCCCTCTCCCTCCTTCCTGCCTGCAATTTGAACTATGTTTCCAGATGGGACTCCCATGGAGCCCTCCTGGATGACCACTTTCTAAGATGGTTTTCTTCATCAAGAAGGACCCTGATGGCAGATGCTGTAAGTATGGGCCATGTCCCATAGTCATTGTCACCTCCATGTGTGCCCAGTGGCTTCCAATTGCAAAGACCTGTAGCCTGTTCCTCTGGAGCCTTTGTTCGGCTTCCGGAATCCACGTGTCAACCCTGGGAGCAGCCCTGTGCCAGTAATGACATGAGCTGGAAGTAAAGGCTCCAGCTGGGGCACCTGGTCTGGGGTACCTGGGAGCATGCACCATACCACCTCCCAGAGCACCCCCTGGAAAATTGAGCCCCAGTTGAGCACAGAATGGTTTACTTTATTTCCTCCTTTTTTTCCACCCATTTTCCCTTCCACTTCTCACTTTACCATTCCCCCATGGAGGTTTCCTAGGAACTAGCCCAAATACGCAGCTTGCAAGCCACACTCTGTCTCAGGCTCTGCTTCTGGGGGAGCTCAGCCTAGGACAACCCCCACAGACCTGACCATAGTGCTCATTTGTTAATTATTGCTTTCTTGATTTCTTCTGTATATAGTTATCTGTAAGATCATAAGCTGTAGGAGGGAAGGAGCTACACACACTGCATCATTACTTATCCCTATACCTTCTAGAATAATATCGTATGGAGGAGCAATAGTGTGATTGAGCTTTCCAGTTCCAACCGTTTCTGATCATGTCGCAAGTTTTCATTTATACCACCTAGAGTTTAGGAAATTGGATGCACATGTGTTTATTACAATTTAAATGAATATTAAATATTAAACATAAATATTAAAATCATGTAAATGCTATTCAAATTTAAGATGTCATTATTGGTGGCTGGACTCCTGGTCTGGGTTTTCCCTGATTTTTCTGTACATTTTTCTGTGCCATCAAAGGCAAAGTCAGCTGGGAGAAAATAGCCTACACTGTCATGAGTCAATGATTTGAACATATCATGAAGACTTTTTTTTTCCTTTGAAGGGAGAGATGGAAGGATCGCTGTTATTTAGGGCAGTTCATAACAATTACAGAGTCAGAGGGACCTTGGGACCACCTGGAATCTGACCTTCATCTATCCAGTTGGTAATTTGTAAGGAGGTCAACATAGCCCTAACATCGCAATCATAAGACTTCTGGTAAGCCGGAAGAAAACAATGGAGTGAAAAAGGAACTCTCATTGCACGGTATTTCAATTTTCTCTGATCTTTCATATGTAAGATCATCAAGTTTTAGGAAGGACAGACTCAGACCCTAGCTCTGTCACTACAAATTAATTTTAGACAAATCACTCCTTTCAACTTCAGCTTCTTTATCTATAAAATAAGGAAGTAATTACAGATCAACTTCATAAGGTGGTTGAGGGGATTAGAGTAAATGAGATAACTAATGTGCATACAGTGCCCAGCACAGTGTTGAGCACCTAACAAATTCTCAGTAAGTGGCTTCGACAGGCACCACCATGTTTGTCACCACAGCCTTGTGTGCCCTTGTAGCAATGAAGGGGGAAACACAAGGGAGGTGCTCCTGTCCCCACAGACTGTCCTGCTGCCGCAGGTCACAGGGAAAGTGTGCTCCTCTGGGAATGACCGCTCTTCCGGATGTTTTGAGAGTTAGACAAAGTGTGGCTGCTGGACCTCCAACCTCTTCTGTCTGGGTAAGTTTTAAACTCCTCTCACTGGGTTCATCTTATGCAAAACTCTAAAGTTAGCAGTGTTTTCCTATGGACTTTACTGTCCTCTTTAGCCTCTGTTTCCCCAGGATCTAAGCTCCCCCTACCACTCCCCAGGTTTCCTTCTTGGTGAACCTGATAGTTAAGCTCTTCCCCTCCATTAAGACTTGCTTCAGTGGCTGTACTGGTGGGAAGCGTCTCATCATACAATTACACTAAAAAGTTAGTTAACTTGGCATTTTATCAACACTCAATGCCTTAACCCAAAAGAATAAATATCTTACTGTATAATCTCATGCTTTTAAGAAAGTGAGTGAATAGGGGAGCGGACATTTATGGTACGTTTGACTTCACCCGAATTCTTCAATTCGACATGAGAGCTGAAATAATATCATCCATTATTTCTTAGGCTTTTTTTTATCACTGGACTGGACTGAACGTGTCCTCCCAAAATTCAGATCTACCTGGAACCTGTGAATGTGGCCTGATTCAAAAACAGGCTCTTTCCAGATGCAATTAGGTTGCAAGTTAAGATGAGGCCATACTGGGTTGATCCAATTGATCCAATCACCGGTGTCCTGATAAGGAGAGGCCAGCTCCCAGATACACATGGGGAGCAGAGACCACATGAAGACACAGGCGGAATGCAGTTATGCTGCCACAGGCCAGGGAGGGCCTCCCCCGGAACCTCTAGGGGTTCTGACAATACCTCCAGCTTGGGCTTTGCCCTTGGACTGTGACTGAAGTGAATTCCTGTTGCTTTCAGGCACCCAGCTGGTGGTAATTTGTTACGTAATTTGTTAAGGGAACAGAGTGCGTTCTGCTGTCTGCACCACCACCACGCCATTGTTGGGGCCCCACAGCAAATCACAGCTCTCAGTGAGCTCCTATAAGCATCTACAAAGTTCTCAGAACGTGCTGGGAGCCTGAATAAAAGATGCAAATAACCGCGGCTGCACTGAGTGCCCCACAGGGTGCTGCAGTGCCCTGGAGACATCAACACACCTGAATGATAAGCCTCCTCTCCTAGGCACTTCAGGGGGCTGAGGGGAGACTTTTCTTCTCATTGCACTGCAGCCATTGCAGAGCTGTGCTGGATTGAGCTGACCCTCAACACACCACATTGATCTTAAGAAAAAAAGAGCCAGTTATCTTACCAGCAAAATGCGTTTATTTGGGAATAGCAAAGGAATTGCATTTTTGACAAGCAAACTATGGCAAAACATAGGCAAGACCAGAGAACGGAGAAGAGGAGCTTGCTTTTATAGGAGAACAGAAGTGGCTGGGAAGGAATGTTCTGCTGAGTTCTCATGGGCTGAGCTGTCTCTGGGTGAGGAGAAATTCTTCCTTCCTCCTTCTGGGGTAGAAAAGCAATGTAAGGTATGGCCATGCATGAGAGCTCACCCTCCAGGTCTTCCTGACTTCATTTTTAATGAGGTTTCCTTTATTTATTTTCATAGCCATAACCTGTAACTCAGGAGGTGCCTAGAGTCTGGTATCATGAGTGGGGGTGGGGGGTGCTGGCAGAAGGGAGTGATGGAGGCACACCTGGCAAGGACACCACGGCGCATGGTGACCTACACGATGCAGTGGCTCTGGGTCATCATGACTTCCGTATAGAGGACTGAGACTTTGGTGGGGGAAAGGGGCTGGAGGGTCACTTCAATGACCCACCAAATGTTTGTGTTCCCTCAAATCCATACATAAAACCTTAATCCCAAGGTGATGGTATTTGAAGGTGGAGCCTTTGGAAGATTAGGTCATGAGTGTGGAATCCTCATGAGTAGTACTAGTACCTTTTAAATGAGGCCCCAGAGAGTGCCCTTGCCCCTGCAGTGAGAGAGGATACAGAAGAAGGCTATCTAGGAACTAAGAACCAGGAACTAGGAACTAGGAACTGGGTCTTACCAAGCATCCAATCTGCTGACATCTTTATCTTGGACCCCTCATCCTCCAGAACTATGAGAAATAAATGTTTGTGGTGTAAACCATTCAGTCTGTGGTATTCTGTTATAGCAGCCTGAAAAAATCCAAGACAGTTAAGTTTCTCATGTACACAACCTTCTCCTTTCCCCCAAGAATGTGGCTGTTAGGTCAAGGTAGTCATTGCTCAGGTGACGCATGAGAAGAGTTTAGGTGTGCCAATGTGCAGTGTATGAACACAACAGCTGTTACATTTGATAAAGGAAAGCTGAAAACCTTGTATATTCATCATACCAATAAGAAAATCAAGCCCCAGAGAGATATGACATAAATTGAAGGTGAAAATAGTGTCACGCTTGGAATTCAAGTCTAAATCCTTTGATCTAAACCCCAACAGCAGCCAGGAAGAAGAAAAACAGGCAGACAACAAATTGCATTTCTTTTTTTTTTTTTTTTTACATTCAGTTAGCCACTGTGTAGTACATAATTAGCTTTTTTTTAAGATTTTATTTATTTATTTGACAGAGAGAGAGATCACAAGTAGGCAGAGAGGCAGGCAGAGAGAGAGGAGGAAGTAAGCTCCCCGCTGAGCAGGAAGCCCAATGCAGGACTTGATCCCAGGACCCTGAGATCATGACTTGAGCCGAAGGCAGAGGCTTAACCCACTGAGCCACCCAGGCGTCCCACATAATTAGCTTTTGATGTAGTGTTCAGTGATTCATTAAGTATAACACCCAGTGCTCATCACAACACGTGCCCTCCTCAATACCCATCACACTGTTACCCCCTCCCCCCACTTACCTCCCCTCTGAAACCCTCAGTTTGTTTCCCGGGGTCCATAGTCTCTGATGGTTCATCTCCCTCTCTGATTTCTCCCCCTTCAGATTTCCCTCCCTTCCCCTGTGGTCCTCCGTGCTATTACTTATGTTCCACCTATGAGTGAAACCATATGATGATTGTCTTTCTCTGCTTGACTTATTTCAATTAGTATAATCTCCTCCAGTCCCATCCATGTTGATGCAAAAGTTAGGTATTCATCCTTTCTGATGGCTGAGTAATATTCCATTGTATACATGGACCACATCTTCTTGATCTATTCATCTGTTGAAGGGCATCTCAGCTCCTTCCACAGTTTGGCTATTGTGGACATTGCTGTTATGAACATTGGGGTGCAGGTGTCCCTTCTTTTCACTATGTCTGTATCTTTGGGATAAAAACCCAGTAGTGCAATTGCTGGGTCATAGGGTAGCTCTATTCTTAACGTCTTGAGAAACCTCCATACTGTTTTCCAAGGTGGCTGCACCAACTTGCATTCCCACCAACGGTGTAAGAGGGTTCCCCTTTCTCCACATCATCCTCCCCAACATTTGTTGTTTTCTGTTTTGTTAGTTTTTGCCATGCTAACTGGTGTAAGGTGGTATCTCATTGTGGTTTTGATTTGTATTTCCCTGATGACTAGTGATGTTGAGCACTTTTTCATGTGTGTGTTAGCCATTTGTAACAAATTTCATATCAAATGGGCGGGAATCACAAACCGCTTTAACTCCTCATATGGTCCTTGTAAGGACAACACCCCTCTTCTGGGTTATTTCATTCAGGCCTCTCGGACCTATGAAGATTGGTATTATTTTCACTAGTTCAGTACAACATTGAATATTCATTACAACATGAGTCATAAGGAAAAGTCCAAAGTGTGGTCAGTATTCTCTGATTCAGAAGACCTACATGTATATAATAAGTAAAAATATGCTTTAGCTTTTTGGAAAATTCACTTATGAAGAGACACACTATGTCAATGTTAAACAAATTCTTTTTGCATAATGATTACAAGTCTTTTATTTTCATTCAAAGAACTCAGAGCAATATTTTAATGTCCTTAAATAATGAAGAGTAAATACTTAAGATTTATTTCAACCAGGCCCAGAAATGATGCTGGGCCTTGTAAAGAAGGTCCCAGGAGCCTGTTACCTTGGAGCATCCCTCCCTTGGTACAATGTTCTAGGGCTAGACACTTCATGTTCTAACACTGGGAGGATTTTAAAGAACCCGGTAGATGTGTGAATTCTAATCTGTTGTCTTCTGTTGGGTTTCTAATTCAAAATGTGTTGAAAAATGTAAGCTATAAATATTTTTACTTAAAAAATGGAAGTACCAATGCCAGGATAATAACTTACTTTCAAAACCCTTCATCAGCTGCAAAATCAGCTGTGTGAGTGTCAAAGAGAAAGATAATTATTCTAAGCTGAGCAACTTCCAGGATAAGCAGCCTGTAAATACCTTTTCTTTTTTAATTTGGCCTTGTCTCTTGATGGAAAAAAGAGCTAACAGTGAGCAGAGAAGCCTAGCATGTCAATACTGCCCAGTGTACATGGGCTTCTCTTTGGAAATGTCCATCCTCTTCTAGGGTTACCCACATCAAAAGTGGAGTGCAATGCTGAAGAATACGGCTTTGGACTCAGATTAATTAATTCAGACAAACATTTATTGAGTACCTACTGTGTGCACACTAAAGATACAATGGTGGACAAGATACACTTGGTCCCAGCCTGTGGGGGTCTTATTCTAGTAGAGACGCAGATAAACAATGGAGTTTCAGATAGGAGTAAGTGCTGTGAAGTAAAGGGGCAAGCCAGAGAAAGAAGTTGGGTGGTCAGGGTGGGTTACACTGAGACTTCTGAGGGGAATGAATGATGACAGTGACCTGCGTGAAGGTCTTAGGGGGAAGTTTTCAGGTAGAGAACACAGCATATGTCATGGCCCTGGGGTAGGAGCAAGCACATCTGTGAGCAAAGCAGAGAGAGGAAGGAGAGGAGGCTGGGGGGTGAGCTTTGGTGAAGAGTTTAGCTTTTATTCTAAATGTAATGGGAACCTACTAGAGGCCTAGGTAGGGGAGAATAGGATCTGACCCCTGTCTGAGAAAGGTGGCCCTGGGAGCTGGGTAGGGCTGGGACTGCAGGGAAGGTGGGGCAGGAAGGGCAGTTGGGAGGCTTCTCCACAGTTGAGGCTGAGGCTCAGCAGGTGTGATAGAGGGAGCGGGAGCTGCTGAGAAGTCATCAGGGGCAGATCAGTTCTAAAGTCTCAGCCTCCAGGATCTGATGGGGACTGAACCTGTTCCTTATCTGGGGAAGTATTTTTGGCTTGAGCACCCAGGTAGTGCCACTAACTAAAAAAGAAAAAGAAAAGAAAAAAAGTCAGTGATTAGAAGACATGGGAGGGAGTAGGGCCATTCCTTGAAGAAGGGGTAGGTGGTGGGACTTGTGGCCTCCGATGGGACCCTGAGTTTATCCACTGAGACAGGACAAAGGCCAACCACCTGGGTATAGGTAGAGGCAGATTGACAGATTTTGGGTTGGAGAATATGGCTCTAGTCTGATTGCTCATGTTTTGTTTGTGAAATTACAGAAGGCATTGCCTGTGTGTGACAATAGGAGAGGCTGTGGCAGAGTCCTGAGGAGAGTAGCAGAGATGTGACTTTGAGGTCTTGGAAGAGACATGCATGCCATGCAGAAGGATCGATGCAAGCCAGAGAACACGTGAAGTGTTGTGGTCAGAAGCAAAGCCAGATCACTCAGCATGTTGGGGCTTGGAAGCCTATCAGATTAGGGTTACACAGAGCCAAAGGGGTAAATCTGGGGTGACCTGTGGATGGAGGGGAAATGGGCCAGCAAGGCCTGGTGGAGCAGTGCTCCCATCTCTCCCAGGAAGGAACTAGGCGGTTAGTTCTACTTGGGGCTGCTTGCAGAATGTGTCAGAAGCACTTGGAAGAAGGGCTCTCTGTGTCTTGGTGGGAAAAGACAACTTTACAAGGAACGTGTGGGTCTCTGTGAGGTGACCTTTACATCCTGCCTGAGCAGGGTCATGATGGGAAGGGTTTGTTCCAGACCTGGGGTGAATCCGGCTCCAGTATTCAGTAACTCACTGACCTTGGGCAAGGCATTTCTCATCTGGAAAAGAGACGTCATAACACTGCTTACTTCAAATTTTGTTATGAACACTGAAAAAATTATTAGGTGTAGCACTTGGTACATTTTTAGATATAGACAAGCCATTGAACAACTCAAATAGTATTATTTTTAAGAATCCAGTTCTCACAATGACAACAAGTCACTTCCATGTTTCACCATTTTCCAAAAAGGAGAGCGGATATTTTGAGAAAATTGTGAAGCATCAGAAAGACCCTCTTGAGGAAGGCATCTTCTAGTGTTGAGGTTGCTAACGGAATCTCTGGCCAGCTTTCTGATAACAGTTTAGTGTCAGAAACAATTTCTCAAATGAAGAGTGTGAGTGCATACAAACACACACACACACACACACACACACACACTTAAACACACACACCACACAGACCCATGTGGGTTAGGTGCCTCTGGAGAGAACTTACAGCATGTGCCTTCCTGAGTGGAGGGGCTGTTGCACAGACACCCTGGTGGTCTGAGAGTCTGCTGAAGCAGCTGGTGTCTTCCTCTCCTGAGCATGGCCTCACCCTCTCTCCTTCTCTGTTTGAAAGCCAGACTCCATTTCTTAAAATAGAAGAGAAAGCGTCACCAGCTAAAAACTCCGGACTGGCGTATGTGGCTAAAGGCTGTGGACACAGCTGCTCACACCTCCGGTTCGCACTTCCTTACCAACTCCCAGCAATGGTCTAGCGCTGCAGGCCCCCAGAGAGTTTGCTCCCTGCTGCACCGGGGGCCTCTGGCATCCACCACACACACATAGGAATTGCAGATTATACGACACAAGGAGTACAGTGGATTACATTGTGTGTCATGGATTACAGAGGATTACAAGTGTTCTGCCACTGGAACGGAGTTGATGTGGTCCGTGCTGTGACCTGCAGAGGAAGCCAGGGTGAACCGTGGTGAGGGACAAACTTACCTCAGCCTCCTCACCATATTAGCGCAGAGCTAGGACCATAACCTTATGGGTCTCGTTCTAGTGCTATGGATGCGTATTTATTTTATTGACACTTAATACCTATTTGTGGAAGAAAAATTATAAATCCAAATGAGTGATTAGAAAATCCAAATGAGTAGGAAAAAACATATATACCTGAGACTTCCACCAGGAGAAAGTCACCATTGACATTTCAGTGTATTCCTTCCCATAACTCCCCTCCAGATCCAGTTGGCACAGTTGAACCTTCTTGGCAGGATGTAGATCATACATGGAACCCTTGCTATAAGGGTATTTGGACAATATACTGTAACTTCCCACTTCCATCGTTAATGATGTAAACAGGCTGAGGAGGGTGACTTATGATAGACCAACCCACCGGATTAGACACCACAGTCTGTCCATGTTAACACGCATACTTGTATAATGTTATTTGCAGTTGTATAATATTATTATTTAAACTATGTTTCCTTAATTGTTTCCTTAAGATATATACTTATAAATAATGAGTCCAGGTTAAAGAGTCTGTGCTTTTTTTTTCGCTAGGCATTTGCTATGCTTTAACAAACTGTTCTGCAAAAAAGTTATACCATATGTTAGAGGTTCACTCAACTGCTAAACTGTGCTGGATATTATTTTCTCAAATATTTTCTCCTTTTGTGACCAAAAAAAAAGGAGAAGAAGAAGCAAATATTACCGTTCATGTTTTTTATAGCCATATTTTTTAAATTTTATTTTATTTTTCCAGTTTTCCAAGACTCGTTGTTTATGCATCACAGCCAGTGCTCCATGCAGTATGTGCCCTCCTTAGTACCCACCACCAGACCCTCCAAACCCCCTACACCCCTCCCCTCCAAAACTCTTTGTTTCTCAGAGTCCACAGTCTCTCATGGTTCATCTTCCCCCCAATTCCCCCCAACCCCCTTCTCCTCTCCATCTCCCCATGTCCTCCATGTTATTCCTTATGCTCCACAAGTAAGTGAAACCATATGATAATTGACTCTCTCTGTTTGACTTATTTCACTCAGCATTCTTTTGCCCGTGGCTGCCCAGTTTTCCCAACACCTTCCTGCTTTTTCAAAGATCAGTTGACCATAGAGTTGAGGGTCCATTTCTGGGCTCTCTATTCTGTTCCCTTGGTCTATGTGTCCGTTTTTGTGCCAGTACCACGCGGTCTTGGTGATCACAGCTTTGTAATAGAGCTTAAAGTCCAGAATAGAGATGCCACAAGTTGTGGTTTTCTTTTTCAACATCCCTCTGGCTATTTGGAGTCTTTTCTGGTTCCAAACAAATTTTAGGATTATTTGTTCCAGCTCTGTGAAAAAAGTTGATGATATTTTGATAGGGATTGCATTGAATGTGTAGCTTGCTCTGGGAAGCATAGACATCTTAACAATATTTGTTTTCCAATCCATGAGCATGGAAGCAAAGTCCACAATAGCCAAACTATGGAAAAAGCCCAGATATCCGTCAACAGATACATGGATGAAGATGTGGTGTACATATATACAGTGGGATATTACTCAGCCATCGATAATGTGGATGGGACTGGAGGCATTATGCTAATTGAAATAAGTAAGAGAAAGACAATTAACATACAGTTTCATTCATATGTGGAATTTAAGAAACAAAACACACTAAAGCACAGGATTACTCCTTGAGAATTCTAATTCCTGAGCTTTCAAGAAACTTGAAATACTGCTTACCAATTTCAAAGTACGATTTCCCATCGTACAACATTTTTATCAGCTTGGACTCACAGGGCCCGATGGTGGCCCTGGTCACGTCCTGTCGTCACAGGCACCTAACAGTGTTTTTAAAACAGACATCACGTGCCCAGCTCAGCGTCAGCTTGAGGGAGACGGCAAAGAGATGTGAAACATGGCTCGTTCTTCAGGTAATGCATGGGCGACATGAGCATGTCAAAAAGCATGGCCAGGTAAAAAGTGCAGTCTTAGTAATGACCACCTAGATCAGGGGTTGGCCAACTGTGCTCACAGCCCAAATCTGACCAACTCCTGATATGGAAATAAATATGTCCTGGGACAATTACACTCTCCCATTACAAGTTATCTGTGTCTGCTGTCCTAGCATGGCAGTGTGACAGTGTGGCAGTGTGAGAATGTGGTTATATGGTGGTGTGACTGTGTGACAGTGTGGTAGTGTGTCGGTGTGACTATGTAGGGGTGTGGCAGTGTGACGGTGTGATGGTGTGGGAGTGTGACCGTGTGACTGTGGAGGTGTGACTGCAGAGGGGTGACAGCATGACTATGGATGTGTGACAGTGTGAGTATGTGGATTTATGACCGTGTGACTGTGTGAAGGGGTGACAGTGTAGCCATGTGACTGTGTGGAGGTGCTCTCAGTTATTCATCCTTTCCTATTGGTTGCTAGTACCACAATTTGCTTTTCCATTCCTCTGATTATGGACCTTTCAATTGCTTCCAGTTTGGGGCTATTACAGAAAAGCAAAAACAAAAACCCTGCTACCAACATGTGTAAGTCTCCGTGTGGACGTGTATTTGCGTTTCTTTAGGTTGGCTATCAAGGAGTGGAATGGCTAGGCTGTTTGGTAGGAGTATGTTAGCTTTTAAAGAAACTACCAAACTGTTTTCCAAAATGGTTGTGCCTTTTTCCATTGCCATGAACAAACAGTATAGGAGAGTTCCAGTTGCTCCATATTTTCACCAATACTCAATATCATCAGCCTTTTTAATTTTAGCCAATTTGAAGTGTGTGTGGGTAGTATCTCATTGTAGTTTCGTTTGCATTTCCTTGATGACTAATGATGTTGAGCATTTTTTCATAAACGCATTTGCCATTTGCTCATCTCCTTTTATGAAGTATCACTTCAGGTCTTTTGTGTCTGATCTATGCATGACTTAGGGGTTCAGCTGAGATTTATTGTAGGTGGTCCAAATGTCAGTTCTGTACTCAAAACTTTTGTCTCATTTGCCTGGATCTTTCCTGTGCATTCATAGTTCAGGAATTAGGTTGAGACTTGCATGGATTCATAGATTGGAGAACACCTTCTCTGGCCCTTTTGCTCTGCCATTTCCCTATACACTTGGGACCCTTTCTTCAGGGACCCCTTTCATTGATCCTTTTGGATTTTTAGCCACCAGTCAAATGACTGGAGGCTGCTCCCCCCCGCCCCAAAAAAAGAGAGGATAATCCATCCCCATGTAGGTTAGCTCTCCAAGTTATGACTTCCTTCACAATCTCCCTTTCTCATTTTTTTTTTCAGAATCTACAGGTTTATTTTAATTTGCCCAAGTCTGATTGTAATCAGGGACAGGAATAGGCTGTGCTGGGTTTACCCCACCATAGCAGAACTAGAACCAAATTACTAAATTGTAGGTGATTATCCTACAAACTGGTCTTTCTTATTTGTCTACAAAGAGCTCTCTTTACTCCCCCCTCTTCTCTCTCTCTCTCTCCACACACACACACACACACACACACACACACACACACTTTTTTCTAGAATACTAAGAACTCTGGCAATAATTTTCAAAGTCATAGCTTCCATACTCACAAAAACACTGTTAAGTGCCTGATGGGTAGCTGATCAATGGCTATTTAGGTCCAACTGACCTGCCATTCAGCCGACTTAATGGGGTGCATGAGGGTAACTGAATTGGAAATATTTTGTGCATTTCACTACTGAATGGTGAGAAGACTTCCAGGGTATAGCAGATTTCTCATTTTTATATAAACTATTTGCATTCTCCTAGTAAAAAAAATGACAAGATTCTACGGGTTTAGTGGCAGATCTAGAGAGACCAAAGTCTCATGGGACACACTCTTTGCAAGAATTTGAGTGGCATTGGCAGTTCCATGGTGAGTGAAAACAAAGCCTTGCTAGTAAGAAATACTTCTCTAGCCATGGGTGAACCCTCTCCAAGGCCCTGGATCTTTTGGAAGCACCTTGTATTCAAGTGGGCAATGACAGAATTCATAGGTTAGGCAAACAATCAGTAGTTGAGTCTACCTTCCCTCACAGGCAGGCAGCATCTGAATTTAGGTTTGCCACACTGATGATTTCTTGGTGGCTGCTGATATCCTACAGTAGAGATGATTAAGCTTCTAAAATACGCATGAGGCACATATGGCCTTCTTTTCACTAGAGTAGAGGAGATTATCCTGAGTGAAATAAGCAGAGAGAGTCAATTATCATATGGTTTCACTTACTTGTGGAGCATAAGGAATAGCACGGAGGACATGGGGAGATGGAGAGGAGAAGTGAGTTGGGGGAACTCGAAGGGGGAGACGAACCATGAGAGACTGTGGACTCTGAGAAACAAACTGAGGGTTTTGGAGGAGAGGGAGGTGGGGGATGGGTGAGCCTGGTGGGTATTCAGGAGGGCATAGATGGCATGGGGCACTGGATGTGGTACATAAACAATGAATTTTGGATCACTGTGTCAAAAACTAATAATGTATTTTATGATGAATAACATAACACTATATAACACACATAAACACACACACACACACACACAGGCACACATATATATATGATAAAAACATAAAACACACATGAGGATTTGGAGATGCTTCACAAACTGTTTCAAATACAAAATTGCCTGACATTTTTTTCTTAATTATTTCTAAGCAAGTAGTGCCATAATAATACTATGACAAATAAAGTTACGAGGGGTGTTAACTGACTGGTAAAGTATGGTTAGTGTGATAGGGTTACCTAACAACTGGAAAAACAACCTAAGGAAAACCCAAGATACCTTTCATTACCAAGTTTCAGTTTGTGTTATAGTCATGGAATAAATCTGATGTTATTAATTTTCTTTTTTTAATGATTACTTTTTTTTAAAGATTTTATTTATTTATTTGAGAGAGAGAGAGAGAGAACATGAGAAGGGAGAAGGTCAGAGGGAGAAGCAGACTCCCCATGGAGGTGGCAGCCTGATGTGGACTCGATCCTGGGACTCCGGGGTCGTGACCTGAGCGGAAGGCAGAGGCTTAACCTGCTGAGCCACCCAGGTGCCCCATGAATCTTAGATATTCTGACAGACACCATGTGCCACACAAGAAAACTAAAAAAGAAGTCTCTATAGACGCCCTGGGCGTCTATAAATTTGACTTCTGAGAAAGGACAGAATTTTTTTACAGATAAAGTGATCAATGTGTTAAAAAAGGGGCAGATGCTCATTTTTGCTTTTGTTTCCTTTGCCTTTGGAGACATATCTTGAAAGAAGTTGCTGTGGCTGATATCAAAGAGGTTACTGCCTATGTTCTCCTCTAGGATTCTGATGGATTCCTGTCTCACGTTGAGGTCCTTTATCCATTTCGAGTTTACCTTTGTGTACGGTGTAAGAGAATGGTCGAGTTTCATTCTTCTACATATAGCTGTCCAAGCTTCCCAGCACCATTTATTGAAGAGACTTTTTTCCACTGTATATTTTTTCCTGCTTTGTCAAAAATTATTTGACCATAGAGTTGAGGGTCCATATCTGGGCTCTCTGTTCCATTGGTCTATGTGTCTGTTTTGATGCCAGTACCATGCTGTCTTGGTGATCACAGCTTTGTAGTAAAGCTTGAGATCAGGTAATGAGATGCCACCAGTTTTATTTTTGTTTTTCAACATTTCCTTAGCGATTCAGGGTCTCTTCTGATTCCATACAAATTTTAGTATTATTTGCTCCAGCTCTTTGAAAAATACCAGTGGAATTTTGATGGGAATGGCATTAAAAGTATAGATTGCTCTAGGTAGTATAGACATTTTAACAATGTTTATTCTTCTGATCCAAGAATATGGAATGGTCTTCCATCTTTTTATGTCTTCTTCGATTTCTTTCATGAGTGTTCTGTAGTTCCTCGAGTACAGATCCTTTACCTCTTTGATTAGGTTTATTCCCAGGTATCTTATGGTTCTTGGTGCTATAGTAAATGGAATCGATTCTCTAATTTTGGGACTTCATCAAGATCAAAAGCTTCTGCACAGCAAAGGAGACAGTCAACAAAACAAAGAGGCAACCCATGGAATGGGAGAAGATATTTGCAAATGACAGTACAGACAAAAGGTTGATATCCAGGATCTATAAAGAACTTCTCAAACTCAACACATGCAAAACAGATAATCATATCAAAAATGGGCAGAAGATATGAACAGACACTTCTCCAATGAAGACATACAAATGGCTATCAGACACA